>ONZH01030471.1:0-69944 GCA_900303285.1 Rhinella marina | reverse complement strand
AGACGTATGCAGGACATGGGTTACAACTGTCAAATTCCTTGTGTCAAGCCACTCATGACCCAGAAAGGTCAGAAGAGTTAAGGCGCATTTACACTACTGCACCATGTTTTACGGTCCACACATTGTGGATCTGCAAAACACAGATGCCGCCCCTGTGTGTTCCGCAATTTTCGGAACGGGCTGCCGCTTATAAAAATGGATTGCGAACAAGAATAGGACATGCTCTATATTTTTTGCAGGGCCGCGGAACGGAACAACAGCGGGTTGTCTGCATCTTTTGTGGCCCAATTAAAATGTGGAACAAAATTGTGGAATGGATGCGGACCCATTCATACGGTCATGTGAATAAGCCCTAATTTATTCATTTCATTAGCTGTAAGCCATAATCATCAACATTAAAATAAATAAATGCTTGCAATAGATCACTGTGTGTGTGTGTAATGAATCCATAATATATATGAGCTTCACTTTTTGAATTGAATTACTGAAATACATTTTCGATGATCTTGTATTATATTGAGATGCACATGTAATCTAGAACAGGGTGGAGTGCTATTACTCTAGGTATAGTTACAGATTGACATGTGTAGGGTTTAGGTAAGCAATAACGTTTATCATCACTGACCTGCGGTCACAAGGATATATAGTGAGGCTGAACAAAGGTTCATCAAGTCCGACCTATTATTCTTATACTGCGTGGATCCAGGCAAAAGTAAAAACCCACTGGGGATCTGACAATTATATAAAAAAGATCATCATTTGCTCTGCTATATGAACATGTGTATGTTAATCAACACTGCTCTCCTTGCAGTTCAGACAACAAATGTCAACATTAATAATTTGTGCCCAATAATATGAGGTGGAGTTGCCAAGTCATTCTTACTTTATGTATTCCATTGTATTGTATTAATAACCAAAAGTTAATAGCCATAGCTTAAAGGTATTGGGGGAGATTTACCAAAACTGGTATAAAGGAAAACTGGCTTAGTTCCCCATAGCAACCAATCAGATTTCACCTTTCATTTTTCTGAGAAAAATTAAAGGCAGAGCCTGATTAGTTGCTATGGGGAATTAAACCAGGATTCCTTTACACCAGTTTGATAGCTCTCCCCCATTGTCTGCTGGCATATTGTTACTGACAATGCCAGAATAAAGTGGCACTGCATCCACTTTCAGACATCAGACATCATAAAGTAAATGACAACCTCTTCTAACAAAGCTAGAACCAGTCCTGTACCTCACGTAGATACAGAGATCTCCCCTGCATTTCTCTAGTTGCTCTGCTAGATTTGTTTCAAGCTGACAGCTTAGGGGGTGTGTCCTTTTCCAGAGGGCATGTCCTATCTGCTGGAGCTAGTGGTAGATAAAGGATGGAAATGATCATATACTTCCAGCTCAGTGAGCAGGACAGAAAAATTAGAAAAAAAAGCAAACAGCAGGTGGTACTATACAGATTTCAGTGAATAGTTCAGTAGCTATAGTACATTTTTTAATTGCATGCAATTACACTGGGTCACCGTCACTAGTGGGGTACCTCAGAGGTCATTATTGGGCCCTATTCTCTTCAATATATTTAGATGACACTCAACTGTGCTATTAGTATAGTGTAACAGGTTCCCCGATCTCAGCTGGAGAACGCTGTTATCGGAGCGGGCGGCTTCCGCTTCCGGACTGCTCTGATGCCGTGGTCACATTTGACCACGGCATCTACAGGGGGAAATGTATGCGATCAACCTTATGGCTGATCGTGGCTATGGCGCCCACTGCATGTGCGAGCAGGCGCCATGTTTAAAGACACGACACCAATAGGGAAAGGGCGTGATAGGAGGTGGTGTATGAATGTAAAACACTGAAGGTTCTATTGGTGAGGTATAAGGAGATCCAAGAGAGGGCCAGACTCTCTGATGCCAAGAGGTGAATAGGTTTGCAGTAGGAGAGAGTGGTTGACTGTGTCAAAGGCAGAGGACAGGTCAAGAAGGATGAGTACAGAGTAATGATGTTTAACTTTGGCAGCTAGAAGATCATTACATCTTTGGTTAGGGCACTTTCAGTGTAGTGATTGGGTCAGAAGCTGGATTGTAGCAGATCAAAGATTGAGTGGGATGATGGGTGGGTGGACAGGTTGAGATAGACATGTTCTAGGACATTTTTCTAAAAGGTGTGAATACTAAAATGTTGGCATGTTTAAAAGAGGAATGGAAAAAAACGGCAGTGGTTAGTGATAGGTTGATTGAATGTCCCTTTGATTGTAGGCATTTTCCCCATTTCCTCCCCAATGCAACACCTTCCTCTTGTAGTCATCTCCAGCTTCCACAGGAACACAAATGAATTCAGATCCCTAAATGCATTCAGACTACAGTCAAGGCCCAAAAAAGTAATCCAGACTCCAGACCAGACCTCTAAATAAATCTCCCAAAAAAACTTCAGAGCCAGAGCGAGAAATGTATCCAGACCCAAAAACAGAGCATAAACTTAATTTACAACCCCAATCCAGACCCTATAATTATTTCAGATCCCATACCAGACCCCTAAATTAACTCAGACCCCAGGCCCAACTGTTAAAAAATAAATTAACACCCCAGACCAGAACCTTTAAAGGGGGTGTCCAATGAAGTATGTTGTTTATAGTTAATTCCTCCAGACCAACATTTTTGTATTTACACCTTTTAGAAAAAATGTTTATATCCCCAGTTATTCCAGGAATATGGTTAGTATAATGCCATCTGCTGTTTCTATTGAATAACCTTTTTGCATCCATCTCAGTAAACATGCTGCGGTGGACACAAATGATCAGTCTTGCCCCTCTCCCTCTCTCTGCTTCTTTAAGTATGTGAGGGCTCCCTGGTGTGGTGAGCATCTTCTTCTCTGCTTTTCATACTGAGCAGGTGAGAAGAGTAACAGTTTATAAGGCCAAAAAAAGACATCTGTCCATCCAGTTCGGCCTGTTTTTCCTACAAGTTGATCCAGAGGAAGGCAAAAAACCCCTGTGAGGTAGAAGCCAATGTTCCTCACTTTAGGGGGAAAAAATTCCTTCCCGACAACAATCAGGCAATCAGAATTACTCCCTGGATCAATGACCCCTCTCTAGCAACTATAACCTGTAATATTGTTATCCTCCAGAAATACATCCAGGCCCCTCTTGAACTCTTTTAGTGAACTTACCATCACCACCTCTTCAGGCAGAGAGTTTCATAGTCTCACTGCTCTTGCCGTAAAGAATCCTCTTCTATGTTTTGTGTGCAAACCTTCTTTCCTCCAGGCGCAGAGGATGTCCCCTCGTCACAGTCACAGTCCTGGGGATAAATAGATGATTGGAGAGATCTCTGTACTGACCTCTGATATATTTATACATAGTTATTAGATCTCCCCTCAGTCGTCTTTTTTCTAAAGTGAATAACCCTAATTTTGATAATATTTCTGGGTACTTTAGTCCCCCCATTGCAGTTATTTCTCTAGTTGCCCTCCTCTGAACCCTCTCCAGCTCTGCTATGTCTGCCTTGTTCACAGGAGCCCAGAACTGTACACAGTACTCCATGTGTGGTCTGACTAGTGATTTGTAAAGTGGCAGGACTATGTTCTCATCACAGGCATCTATGCCTCTTTTGATGCAACCCATTATCTTATTGGCCTTGGCAGCAGCTGTCTGACACTGGTTTCTACAGCTTAGTTTGCTGTTCACTAAAATTCCTAGGTCCTTTTCCATGTCAGAGTTACCCAAAGTTTTACCATTCAGTATGTACTGGTGACTTGCATTATTCCTTCCCATATGCATAACCTTACATTTATCAGTGTTAAACCTCATCTGCCACTTCTCTGCCCAAGCCTCCAGTCTATCCAGATCCATCTGTAGCAGTGTACTGTCCTCTTCTGTGTTAATTACTTTTCACAGTTTAGTGTCATCTGCAAAAATTGATATTTTACTGTGCAAGTCTTCTACAAGATCATTTAATAAATATATTGAAGAGAATAAAGCCCAATACTGACCCCTTTGGTACCCCACTAGTTACAGTGACCCAATCTGAGTATGTACCGTTAATAACCACCCTCTGTTTTCTACAGACAGACATTTTCTCCCAGGCCAAGCATTGTAATTGAACTTGCTCAGTATTTCTTCTTAGAAGCATAAAATACAGTTTCAGAAGCCTCTGGGTTACGACACTTACATTTCCTAAAGAGCAGAGCGAGAGAGAGACAAAACTGAGCAAGTGTGTCTGGATTTAAAGTGTTGTCCAAGACATTGTATTAGGGCAGTGGTCCCCAACCTTTTTTGCACCAAGGACCGTGTCCAGAGAGTCTATAGAAGATGTCCATAAACTACAAGTTGACGTTAGACACTCGGAGTGTTTGGACATCCACTTGGCAAATAAGGTTCAATGTGGATAAAAGTAAAATATTTTACATGCATCGTATGCCCTGGGGAGGGGTAACAATGGGAGGATCACTGTAGAGAAGGATTGGTTTATACTTGTAGATCAGAGACTAAATAGCAGCATGCATTGTCAATCAGCTGCTTCAAAGGCAAACAGGATATAGTCTTGTATTAAACGAGGTATTGACTTGCGGGACAGGGATGTAATATTACCACTTACTAGTTCAGTAAAGCTTCAGTTTACAACGTTCAATTCTGGACACCAGTTTATAGGATGCCCTGAAGCTTACAAAATACAAAGAAGAGCAACTGCACTGATAAGGGGCATGGACGGTCTTAGTTATGAGGAAAGAAAGAATGACATTTATTTAGTGTTTAGAAGAAGTATCTAAGTGGGGACATGGTTAACTTGTACAAATATATAACATGGTCCATACAAACAATATGGTGAACCGCTGTTCCATGTTAAATTCCCTCAAAAGACACTGCATTTCACCTGGAGAAGAAAAGTTCAGTTTTCCAGAGGAGACAAGACTTTACTGTAAGAACTGTGGAATAGTCTACCTCAGGATGTAGTCACAGCAGGAAACAGTGGACAGGTTTAAAAGGATTTAGATGAATTCTTATAATTAAGAAATATAATTTTGAACCGTGCTATGTAATGTGTTTTGGAGCTACGAGAATGCTTCTGCTTCTTTGTTACACTTACATAAAATAATAATAGCAATTACATTCAGAGAGCAGCCAATGTGAAGTAAACACCCACCCACACTAGGGATAGTGACCCAGGTGTTTGGGCCACAAACTGCAGTGCTAGTGTCTAGGAGAATAGATGAGACACAGGCTGTTAGATGCTGAAGTTCCAGAAGAAAGGCATAACAATGCCATAATAACTTTGGGCTGATGTCAGGGACTTTTAACTATTATTTTGATTGTGTGGTGCATGAAGTCTACAAACAAAACAGTAGATTGTACCTTATAGCTTTGACCAACTGAATAGGCCACAAGTGGCTGTTAGGTGGTGGGCACTGGCAGCTTGATGACACATCGACTGATGGCATATTGTATATTATCCCAGTAGACAAAGGTTACATGATACTTGCAGTCCTGCAAAATTTCTAAAGGAAGAATGATAGGGGAAATAGGAATGAAAATAAAAATAAATGCACAGACACATTGGCATAAACAGAGCTTTTTAAATACTATGGTTAAATTAAATAGAATTGGCTGCAAGAGTACTAATGTAACTAATATGGACCCCCAAAGTGATGCAGTCCATGAGGGATGATGCATTATTACAAGTATACAAAAAAGCAGCTAGAATATCTGAATCAAGATATAAAAAACTGAAGTGAAGATCCAGACTGGATTATGATAAAGATATACTGTATGTCTATCTATCTATCCCAGTATCTCAGTAACAATTTGTGATTAAAACCACATAATTTAATTAATAAATTGGTACTACTATTAGCATCCTAGTCTCAGGGACGAAGGGAGGTTTAGGAGTTCTACAAAAGTAGAGATGGGCCATGCAATTCCTAGCAAGGGATCAAAAGGGAGGTGAAGGTCAAAAAATGATTTCACATAAAAGACCTCTCGAGTGGTATAACTCATTAACATTAAAATCTTAGAAGCTGGTCCTTTTGAGTCCGTCCTCGGCATTTTCCAGACATTACAATGTGCTGCATGTTTGGACACAATGGAGGAGATTTATCAAACTGGAGTAAAGTAGAACTGGCCTAGTTGCCCATAGCAACCAATCAGATTCCACCTTTCATTTCCCAAAGGAGTTGTGAAAAATGAAAGGTAGAATCTGGTTGGTTATTATTGTCAACTAAGCCAGTTCTACTTTACTCCAATTTGATTAATCTCCCCCAATGTGTTTGAGGAACCTATTGGCTATATTGGCTCTATAATTGTTGATCCTGGCCCTTTAGGTTTGCATCATACATGCAAGTTATAACCAACATGAGAATGTGAGTATATCACAAACTTGGAGGTGCAGGTCAAAAATGATTTCACATAAAAGACCTCACCAGTGGTATAACTCATTAACATTAAAATGTTAGAAGCTGGTCCTTATGAGTCCGTCCTCGGCAGTGTTTAAAGGGGTATTCTTATCTCACAAATGTAGTTTTTACAGTTAGATATAGCCATACCAGTATTATTACTAATATAATGTGTTTATATAAAATGTACTGTTTAGAAGATTTGCCTATTTGTATATCCATTGTCCCACACACATCAGTCAGGCCGTTGCCCCTAGTTACGGCCACCTCGGCCATGTAGTAGTTGGTGGACAGCTTGCTATTGTTCAAAACCCGCTCTGAGGTAAATGCTGTATTGTGAACGCACATTGCATGAGCATGCGGAGACACATCTTAGGGTTGTAGCATTTTTGTCTGCGCTTCCAAAACGCAGAGAAACGGATTCTGTTCCAAGATCAATTCATCTCTATGGGAGCAGGATCCGTTATAAAGTCTGTGTTTTGGACGGATCCTGACCGTTGTGTTTTGGACTGGTAGCGTCCAAAACGCAGATGTGAATGTACCCTACGATGTGTCTCCGCATGTTCATGGCAATGTGTGTTCACAATACAGCAGTTACCTCATGAGCGGGTTTGAACAAGAGCAAAGCCGGCCACCACTACAGCATGGCCGCGGTGGCCGTAACCAGGGGCAACGGCCTGACTGATGTGTGTGGGAGAATGGATATACAAATAGGCAAATCTTCTAAACGGTACATTTTATATAAATACATTCTATTAGTAATAATATTGGTATTGCTATATCTAACTATACAGACCACATTTGTGAGATGGGAATACCCCTTTAAGTTTCTTAAAGGTTGTCAAATTTTTGAGGGTCTTAACTGAGTGATGTGTGAGCTTTGGCTTGACTAAAATATGTTATTTTTACTCTTCTAGTCTATTCTATGTAACAAGTTCTGTTATGCCAATGTAGCCCCTGGGCCTTACAGTGTATTTTATTTTTATTTCAGGTAGTGAAAACATGATGACATTTTTACTGCTTGGCCATGTTAATCAAAGTGAGGGAGGGTGTGGCAGTTGCAGGGAGAAGCTGAACCTCTTGGTGTAAAAGCAACGCCCCCTGTTGCTCCTAGAGGCTCATTTGCATATATTAAAACATCATTTTTCTTAGCAATGTGGACACATATAAACTTGGGAACAAAACAGATGCCTTCAGCTGCTAAGTGCACATGCAACAGGTCAGCCAGTTTAATAGGTACAAAACTGCTGACAGATACCATTAAGCCAAGTGTGCATTTATCTCAAGGATTTCTACCACTTATATGTAATAAAGATGCTGCTTTATGATTAGTTAAGTAAACTACTGTATGGTAACCTGCTGTTGGGTTATAAACATGTTCAGTTTATAGTGTACAAAGTACCATATTGTCGACACTTCACAAATTGCAACGCATTATTTATTATACTGCATTGAAATGAAATAAAGCATTATTATGGGAAGCTGTGGGTGTGAACATATCCCTGTGTCTGTTATTGTATACAGCACTGTGGTATGACTTCCTTTGTTCTGTGTTGCTTCATTAGCTAGCTCATTATTCAAGCAGTATAATGATGATCATTGCTATTATCACCAGGCTTATTATTACCATTATTAGTGCCATTACAGGTATTACATGCTTTGTCATTTATATCATTCATCGAGTAATATCCGCTGATTATTATAATTCCGATACAGCAGCGCAGAAAGTGTTGTCACCCGCGCTTTTGGTAATTAGTGTCCTCGTTGTTTTCCGCCTTTGGGATCCGATGGAAATAATTGCTCGTTAATTACTTCCAGTTACATTCACTTTTGAAAAATTTTTGGAAAGGACAAAACAAGGAGATTTAATCCTTGTGAAAGGAGTATAAGAAGAAATGGCATTACAAAGTTATTGTCATAGAATGAGTTACATGCAATGAGCACTATCTTACACTATCTTGTAATTTTCCCAGCTGAGGCTGAGCATGAGGCTCAGCAGTCAAGTGCCATTACTGACCCATCACCGAATAGGCCATTTATTGACCAGCAGCAGTGAAGTGCATTTAGACAGTACATCACACTTCTGGTCTGGCAGGGACCAGAAGCAGAAGACATAATACATGCAGTGCTGGAAGTTGAGTAGTGTTTTTTTTTTTTTTTTTAAGATAACCCCTTTAACTATCTGTACTTTTACCAAATCAGAAAAAGTCTAATATCATGTTAGCTAGTAGAAAACCGATTTATTGCTCTAACATAGTTTATAAGGCCGAAAAAAGACATCTGTCCATCCAGTTCGGCCTGTTATCCTACAAGTTGATCCAGATGAAGGTAAAAACCTCTGTGAGGTAGAAGCCAATTTTTCCCACTTTAGGGGAAAAAATTCCTTCCCGACTCCAATCAGGCAATCAGAATAACTCTATGGATCAACTACCCATCATTAAGAAAAACAATATAAGAGTGTTGTAGGTATGATAAAATAGAAGCAATGATGTTGCATAGCATCTTGGGATTGGTAGCAGCTAGCTGGTCTTGTTTAAAACTGGCATTCTAAGCTTTCAAACAAGACCAGAATCACAGCAGTATCTCCACTACTAGAAATCTGGTTAGGAATGAAAGAAGTGAAACATGCTTTCACTTTCACTTTCAACCGCATCCACTGCCAAATAAAATAATAAAAAGTTATTTAATACACTTACATGTACCCCAAAATGGTTGGTATAAAAAACTAAAACTCATCCCATAAAATACAAAAAAAATTTAGAATAAAAAAGTTATGACTGCTGGAATACAGAGGGGGTAAATGTTACTGGCCCTTAATGCTAAAATTAGTCACTAAGGCCAAGTTCACACATCAGTTATTTGATCAGTTCTTGTGAGCCCAACCGGGTGCAGGTCAAAAACACAGAACAGGTGCAAATCTTTCCATTATACCTTATCTAACTAGTAGGCTTGACCACTGGTTTTGGCTCACAATAACTGATGGAAATAATTGACCAAAGAAGTAGAAAAAAATTGACATATTTGGTATCGCCGCATCCGTAACAACCGGCTCTATAAAAATATCACATGATCTATCACATTACCTTACCTCCCAAAAACATATGAAGCGATCAAAAAGTTCTGTGGTACCAATGAAAGTATAGCCTCATCCCGCAAAAAATGTGCCTTCACACAAAAAAATATGGCTCTAAAAATGGCAACAAAAATTGGATTTTTGTTTTTCAAAAATGTCCTTGTTGTGTAAAACTTAAGAAAAGAAATAGACTTTTGGTATTACCTCATCTGTATTGACTGGCTCTATAACAATATCTCATGATCTACCCCAGATCAGATGAATGCCATAAAAAAATAAATAAAAATTACATCAAAACAGCTTTTATTGGTCACCTCCCAAAAAAACATAATATCAACTCATAAAAATTCTTTTGTACCCAAAATGGCACTGAAATAAAATTACAGTCTGTCATGAAAAAGGCAAGCCCTCAGACATTTACGTTGGCAGCAAAATAAAAATGTTATGTTAGTATATGACAGTGCAAAACAAGTGCAAAAGATTTTTAATTAAAAGTGATTTTATTATGCTTAAGTAAAACAAGAAAAAAAACTACATAAATTTGGTAGCACGGTGGCTCAGTGGTTAGCACTGGTGCCTTGCAGCACTGGGGTCCTGGGTTCGAATCTGACCACGGACAACATCTGCATGGAGTTTGTATGTTGTCCCCATGTTTGCGTGGGTTTCCTCCGGGTATTCTGTTTTCCTCCCACACTCCAAAGACGTACTGATAGGGACTTTAGATTGTGAGCCCCATTGGGGACAGCGTAATGCCAATGTCTGTAAAGCACTGCAGAATATAGTAGTGCTATATAAATGCATTAAATAAATAAATAAATGATGACATAATTGTGTCAACCTACAGAATATAATATCTTATCATACATAAACACTGACAGAATTTCTGCCCACTTCACCTACCAAAATTAGCTAAAAGTGATTAGAAAGCCAAATGTACCCAAAAATGATGTCAATAAAAACTACAGCTTGTCTTGGAATAAATAAGCCCTTACACAGCTCAGTCAAGAAAACAATAAAAAAGCTATGGCGCTTAAAACCATTTCAGCAAATTCCAAGTTAAAAAATCCACATGCCGCTCCATCCCCAAACAGCGGTTTACGACCACAAATGGGGTGTTACTGTATTTAGGAGAAAATGGGTAGTAAATTGTGGGGGTGATATTCTCCTGTTATCCCTTTTGAAAAGACAGTTAAGGCCTTAAGCACCATTTTCTTGTAAAAACAAAAACAATTAAATTTTCACAGCCAAGTAGATATAAATTCTGTGAAATGTCTGTTCGATGCTCACTACACCCTTTAAAAATTCATTGTGTGGTGTAGTTTCCATAATGTGGTCACTTTTGTGGGGTTTCCACTGTAGGCGTGTCTTAGGGTCTATACAAATACGACACCCAGAGACCATTCCTGCAAAATCTGCCCTCCAAAAGCCGTATGCAACTCTTTGCTTTCTGAGCACTGCTGTGTGCCTATACAGCAGTTTACAACAACATTCTGTAAACTGTAGAATCAGGATAATAAATTTTGAGGTTTGTTTTGCTGTTAACCCTTGATGTGTTACAGGAGAAAATGGAAAATTTTGAAATGTCAGTGTTATTTTGCTTTAATTCCTGTGGAATACCTAAAGGTTAGCAACATTTCTAAAATCAGTTTTGAATAGTTTGAGGGCTGTAGTCATTTATGGGTGGTTTCTCTTATGTAAGCTCCTCAAAGTAACTTCAAAACTGAATTGGTGCTTAAAAAGTTTGATTTTGTAAATTTTCTTGAAAATGGTATTTTATTTGAAACCAGTTCCTAAAACAAATAACATTGCCAAAATGATACCAAAATGATGCCGCCTGATATTTTAATTTTTACCGTCGGTACAGGGAGGAGGAGATATTTGTTTTTCTCAATGGGCGCCTCCTTCTCACTGGCTGTGATGCAGTCCAATTGCAGCAGACCGTGTCACAGCCAAGGAAAAAAATCAGCTCACCTTCTCCCTGGCTGTGACACGGTCTGCTGCAATTGGACGGCATCACAGCCAGGAAGAAAGAGACGCCCAATGTGAAAACCAAATGTCTTCTCCTCCCTGTACCAATGGTCTAAATTAACATATTAGGCACCAAAAACAGTGGGGAGCACAGCAGCGGATAAGGGGTATTTTTGAAACAAAAAGTTTGTAACACATATTCCAATGAAAGGTCCTCTTTCATCTGTGGTCTTTTGGCATCAGATGCTCCACAATTATTAAGAGGTACACACACACAGGTAATTGTGATGTATTTTGGGCAACCTGTGTACAAAAACTGTGTACAAAAACTGTTCTCAGAGATAGCATAGATATAATTTATGTCACATAAATTATAACAAATATGTCTAAATATTAAGGCTACGTGCACACAACAGTGAAGAGCTTTCCATGGCCATGCATCAAGTGATGCGAACGCATTGCACCCGCGCGGAAATCTCGCCCGTGTGAAAGAGGCCTTAGGGGTATATACGACTTTTTGATGGCTGTTTTTGGTTGGACTGGATAAAAAACAGCAGTCCACTTTCACCTTCAAAGGATTGCGCATGCGCTAGTTAACTTGTCCATCCCTTCAATATAAGTGAGTGTAGGCTGCTGATGGACAGGACCCTTCATTAGAGGCCATTTTGGGAGTGCAGCACGGTGAATCAAGTAAGCCAACCTGCAGGTAAACATAAATTAGGCATTAAACCATTGGGATATCAGTGATTTATGAGGCTGTGTGTTCCTGCCTGACCACTAATGAGCACAGTACAGAAGACCAGCGGTTAGGCAGGAACACACCACATCAAAAATCATTATGATGCTGTGAGTTTGAGGCAGCAGTGTTCAGTCTGGGAAATACAGCTTGTCTGAAATTGGCCTGAGCTGTTGTATACATTCTTTTCAATGTCCTAATGGTAGCCTTGAATAATGGTGTGTGTTATTAAAGGGGTTTTCTGGAATACATATATTTAGGACCTATCCTCACAGTGATGGTCTAACTCCCAGCATTCCACCAGTCAGCTGTTAGTGAGCGACCTCTTCCTAGGCCGGTGACGTCACTTTCATCGGTCACATGACCTAGTTGCAGCTCAGTCCCATTCAAATAAACGAGTCTGTGCTGCAAGACCAAGCACAGCTACTATGCCAAGTAGAAGAGGCCACTGCACAATATGATCAGCAGTGGAAGGAGGAGGGGGATGTTGTAGGATTCCCACCAATGACATATTGATGACCCCTCCTGAGGATAGGTCATCAGTATACTGTTGGAGTCCCAGAAAACGCCTTTAAGAGCAATTGATTGTGTATACATTTAACTTTCTTGAATGTTGCAGGATCAGTGATTACATGGACCTCAATGCTGTGGATTTGATGGGAAAAAGATGCTATCATTTCATTCATGCAGAAGACGTGGAAGGCATCCGGCATAGCCATCTAGACTGTGAGTATATTGCCAGTGACTTGGAATGTCCAATTGTCAGATCTATCTGTTACAGTAACATGCCCTAAACACCTAATATCTGTATTTGATTTGCTATGCATGACACATATTATGTTCATGCTTCCCTTTAGTAATTTACTGTTCTCAGTGGACAAGCTGATTCAAAGTTATATTTATGTGTTTTATGAAACTCTGGGGTACACATGAGTATAAGACTATGAAAATATTAAAGGGGTATCCAAGACTATGAAATACCCACCATATGTCAGCCCCCTCACAATATACTGAATATACTTACCTGGCTCTCCGCTCCCTGTGCAGCTCCTGGTCCCTGACCCACCGCAGCTGCTTCTCCCCGTGCGTGGATGAAAACATGCGTTGTCGGGACGAGCAGCCAATGGCAGACGGAGACAAACCTCCCTAGCATCACCAGCGATGCTAAGGAGGCTCATCCCCGCCTACCATTGGCCCCCCGACACCAGATGTTTTCATCTCAAGGGAACCAGGAGCGGAGCGGGGAGCCAGGTAAGTATATTCATTGTGAGGGGCTCAGGCATATGGGGGCATTTAATAGTCTTGTATAACCCCTTTAATATCTATTTGCCTGTATTTTGTGGTGGAGAGTGGAGATTACTCTGCTTGATGCAATTCAGTGAATTTGTCTACATTTAAAGAGGACCTTTCACGGGTAAGCGAGTACAGTATTTGCTGTATTCATGTACATAGCCTGTTCTCATGAGATTTACCAAATCTCACAAAGACAGCTCACCTTCTCTCTGGCTGTGACATGGTCCGCTGTGATTAGCGTCACAGCCAGGGAAAAGGAGATGCCCAAAGAGGAAACCATATGTCTCTTCCTCCCTGTACCAATGGTCCGAATTAACATATAGCACGTCAAAAACAGCGGGGGGCACAAAGGCGGAGCACAGGGGTATTTTTGAAAATACAAAAACCTAGAGCTGGGCGATATGGCCAAAAAAAAAAAATCTCGATTTTTATTAAATTTTGGACGATTCACGATTTAAATCTCGATTTTCTTATGTTAGTAAAAATATAAAAAAAATTAATAAAAAAAGCCTACTGTGCCCCCATCAGACCTCAGATCAGCCCACTGTGCCCCCATCAGACCTCAGATCAGCCCACTGTGCCCCCATCAGACCTCAGATCAGCCCACTGTGCCCCCATCAGACCTCAGATCAGCCCACTGTGCCCCCATCAGACCTCAGATCAGCCAACTGTGCCCCCATCAGACCTCAGATCAGCCCACTGTGCCCCCATCAGACCTCAGATCAGCCCACTGTGCCCCCATCAGACCTCAGATCAGCCCACTGTGCCCCCATCAGACCTCAGATCAGCCCACTGTGCCCTCATCAGACCTCAGATCAGCCCACTGTGCCCTCATCAGACCTCAGATCAGCCCACTGTGCCCCATCAGACCTCACATCAGCCCATTGTGCCCCATCAGACCCCACTGTGCCCCATCAGACCTCAGATTAGCCCACTGTGCCCCATCAGACCTCAGATTAGCCCAAGTGCCCCCTTCAGATCAGCCCAAAGTGCCCCCTTCAGATCAGCCCAAAGTGCCCCCTTCAGATCAGCCCAAAGTGCCCCCTTCAGACCTCTGATCAGCCCACTCTGCCACCATCATAATAATAAAAAAAAAATATCTCTCACCTGTCCTCCGCTGCGGCTCCTCTCCACGTCCGGAGCCCTTCTTCTTCTCCTGGCGCTGCACTCGGTCAGGTACGCGGTCAGGACAGTGCGGCGCAGACCCGGAAAAGAAGAGGAGCGCCGGAGCGGAGCCGCGGCGCAGGACAGGTGAGAGGTTTTTTTTATTTTAGATGTCGGTCGCCATTTTTTAGGAAAATCGAATTCACGATTTTCCTAAAAAATGAAATCGTGAGGCTTGCAATGGGTGAATTAATCGAATTAATTCGATTAATCGCCCAGCCCTACAAAAACCCATGAAAGGTCCACTTTAAGTACCCCAATGTGTTATCTTGAGAAAGTCAAATTTCTAAACCTTTTTCTCTTCTAAAACATTTCCTGAGGAAAACTATTCCATAGTGCTTTAAGGCTTCTTTTACACTGTGAAATTAGTTTCTAATGCATTGTTTTTGCAGTACTTCTCCTGTTTGCATACTTCTTTTTTAGATCCAGTGAATAAAACAAAACTGCACATACAAGTTGCACTAAAAACTACTAACTGCGCTATTAAAACTACTCAAAAGGGTCATCTAGGATTTTAGTATTGATGGCCTACACTGGAACTACACATATCCATCCATTTTGTAGTGAACGGGGTTAGTTACTGCAGAGCTACTCCCATTGAAATATGGGGCCATTTTGCAATAGCCAGCTCTGTCCACTAAAACAGTGGTCCCCAGATCCAGTCCTCAGGGCCACCTGCCGGTCATGATTTAAGAATGTCCCACAGAATGAATGCCTGTGGTAGGTCTTGATGCACTGACACTAATTATATCACCTGCTCAATACTAAGGAAATCCTCAAAGTGTGACCGGCAGGTGGGCCCTAGGAGTGGATTTGAAGGACATTGCACTACAGAATGGATTGAGCTTTCCAGCTCTGGAACTACTGCAGAACAGCTGATAGATGGAGGTGCTAGGTTTCAATCCCCTGCCAATCAGATATTGATGGCCTGTCCAGAGGATAGTAAATAGTAAAATCCTAGACAAACCCTTTAATAAAAGGGCGACATTAAAACATCACTTTTAAAACACATGAAATATTAAAATTGTTAGAAAGCACAAACTCAAAGCACAACAAAATGAACATACGTAAAATAGAAATCGTACCAGTCGTTTTGTAACAAATACTCAGATGACCGCAGCCACTAAGTCATGGTAGCCACTGGCTGTATTTACTTTGAATTTCATGTAAATCTCAACCACAGCATACTTAAAGGCTATGTACACCTTTAGGTAGAATTTTTATTTATTATTATTGCATTGTACTCATTTTGAGCTGAAATTCTTTTTTCCAATTGGTCTTTATTAAAAATATGGAGCCCCTTTTTCTGTACATGGCTGAGATGCTCTAGAAGCAGCCTCTGGATTTTCTCTCTTTTCCGTCAGTTGGGCAGCTTGACGGGTTTCTTATCTCTGCTCTCAGAAATTATAAACACTGATTATAGTTCATTTCTTATCTCTTTGATACGAATGTGGATTACATAAGTGTTTATGACCTCTTGGTAGTTTAGAGATAAGGTTTATTAGTTGACCAGCACAAAGTGAAAGTACCAGTAACATAGCTAGGAAAACAGTTAACCCTTTGTGACAGAAAAGCTCAATATTTCTAATAAAGGCCAATTGAAAATATGAGCTAAAAATGAGTAAAATGCAATCAAAAAAATGCTTCTGAAGGTGTACATGGCCACTGAGTGGTGTACTGAGTGAACCTATTCTAAACAATTTGGATTCATTAAAGGGGTTGTCCGAGTTATGGAAAAAAAATATATAGCACTGTAAATCTGATGGGCAGCAATATATAACTAAGTTAAGCAAGTTTTAGGCAAAAAAAATCTATATTTCCTCATTTCCCTGGTTCTCTCCTGGCCTTTGTTTACCTGCAGTAATAACAATCTCTGCCCCACTCCCTGCTCTGCAAAGAGAGTGAATACAAGAGCTGCCCTGAGTTTATAAACATAGTTTATAAAGCCGAAAAAAGACATCTGTCCATCCAGTTCGGCCTGTTATCCTGCAAGTTGATCCAGAGGAAGGAAAAAAAAAACCCTGTGAGGTAAAAGCCAATTTTCCTCACTTTAGGGGAAAAAATTCCTTCCCAACTCCAATCAGTCAATCAGAATTACTCCCTGGATCAACGACCCATCTCTAGTAACTATAACCTGTAATATTATTATACTCCAGAAATACATCCAGGCCCCTCTTGAACTCTTTTAGTGAACTTACCATCACCACCTCCTCAGGCAGAGAGTTCCATAGTCTTACTGCTCTTACCGTAAAGAATCCTCTTCTATGTTTGTGTACAAACCTTCTTTCCTCCAGACGCAGAGGATGTCCCCTCGTCACAGTCCTGGGGATAAATAGATCATGGGAGAGATCTCTGTACTGACCCCTGATATATTTATATATAGTTATTAGCAGGGGCATACATAGAAATCATTGGACCCCATAGCAAGAATCTGAATTGGGCCCCCTAACTCCACCCAGTACCCACCCCTGACCCATCCCACCTCCTGCCCTGGCTCCTCCCCTGCCACACCCCATTTGCTATAAAGGGAACGCTGTAGGAACAAAACACGTAATATGGTGGAGGAATTGCATTTTTTTCCAATTTGGAGTGTTGACTGCAGTCCTATGTAAAACCATAGATAACACTAGTGCTGATAATGTAGTAGTGTTACCTGCAGTCCTATGTAAAACCACAGATAACACTAGTGTAGAGCATGTGGTAGTGTTACCTGCAGTCCTATGTAAAACTACAGATAACACTAGTGTAGATCATGTGGTAGTGTTACCTGCAGTCCTATGTAAAACCACAGATAACACTAGTGTAGATCATGTGGGAGTGTTACCTGCATTCTTAGTGTGCCTCCCTGTGCCTCTCAGTCTTCTTCTTCTTGCCCCCACAGAACGTCCTGATGCAGCTGCGTCAAGACATAGGAACACTGTGGGCATGGTGATGGTGACACATACAGGGACGCACACACAGGGACAGACACACACACAGGGACAGACACACACACAGGGACAGCGACACACACACAGGGACAGCGACACACACACAGGGACCGCGACACAGACACACAGGGATAGCAACACACAGGGACAGCGAGACACACACAGGGACAGTGACACACACAGGGACAGGGACACACACACAGGGACAGAGACACACAGGGACACACACACAGGGACAGCAACACACACACAGGGACAGGGACACACAGGGACAGGGACACACACACACGGACAGCAACACACACAGGGACAGGGACACACATTGAGAGGGATAGGGACACACAGGGACAGGCACACACACAAAGGGATAGGGACACACATAGGGACAGACAGATACACAGGGACAGGGACACACACATGGAAAGACACACACAGCTAAGCCTCGCCGAACTCCAGCATGGCTCCCTCCTCTCTGTACAGCAACACAGCTCTCTGCTCCTCTAGCCCCGCCCCCGCTGGTCACATGGGTGGATGAGGTCAGAAAGGTCCTTTAGCTCACTAAGAATTACTATCAAACCCCGGACTGCAGGGGTGAGCAGACCTGCAGAGGGGGAGGGGGGCAGGGTTGGGAGTGCTGAGTATAACAGAACACAAGTGTGCGGGGCGCAGCAGGCCACCTCAAGTGCTATATTAACTAATTAATTATTAATAAATTGACTCAGTATATGTAGGGGGCGGGGCCTTCCATGCTTTCCGGGCCCCCCTGTGCCGCAGGCCCCATAGCAGCTGCGTGGTCTGCCTATATTGGCAGTACGCCACTGGTTATTAGATGACTCCTCAGTCGTCTTTTTTCTAAAGTAAATAACCCTAATTTTGATAATCTTTCTGGGTACTGTAGTCCACCCATTCCAGTTAATACTTTAGTTGCCCTCCTCTGTACCCTCTCCAGCTCTGCTATATCTGCCTTGTTCACAGGAGCCCAGAACTGTACACAGTACTCCATGTGCGGTCTGACTAGTGATTTGTAAAGTGGCAGGACTATGTTCTCATCACGGACATCTATGCCCCTTTTGATGCAACCCATTATCTTATTGGCCTTGGCAGCAGCTGTCTGACACTGGTTTCTACAGCTTAGTTTGCTGTTCACTAAAATTCCTAGGTCCTTTTCCATGTCAGTGTTACCCAGTGTTTTACCATTTAGTATATACTGGTGACTTGCATTATTCCTTCCTATGTGCATAACCTTACATTTGTCAGTGTTAAACCTCATCTGCCACTTCTCTGCCCAAGCCTCCAATCTATCCAGGTCCATCTATAGCAGTGTACTGTCCTCTTCTGTGTTAATTACTTTACAATCACATCGGAGAGTGTCGCAGCCAAGGAGTTTTTTTTTGTCCCTGGCTGTGACGCTCTCCGATGTGATTGGATTGCGGCACAGCCAGGGAGAAGGAGACGCCCATTGAGAAACCCGGGCGTCTCCTCCTCCCTGTTCCGATGCCCAGTATTAGCATACTGAGCGGGAAATATACAGGGGGCCACAGCGGAGCGCAGGAGCGCTATTTTGAAAAACCTGAACTGGTGCCGGCATCAGCGGGGGGTGCCCTAACAATAAAGGTATTTAGATAGTGTAAGTTAAAACAGTGAAAGGTCCTCTTTAAACTCCTGCTAATTTGCTTTTGACATTTCTAAATTTGGGAGGGATTAATGTGCCCAGCGGAGTATCAGAGCAGTAAGTGGTATTAATTTAGAGCATTTGTTCTGTTTGTGCCATGTTTTAAGGGAAAAGTGGGTTAATGTGTCTTACAATAGGGAAGAGGATTTTCCTTCGTCGAGGGTGGGACAGAAATCACTCTCGTTCCAGGTGTAGCCAAAGTTTCCTCTGTCGGTAGATCAACCCTTCCAAAAGTTTGGATATGTGAACTGAAATATGATATTTTCGAAAATCGGGGACCGCCAAGCCACCATTAGATTTGGACATGGTGATAGTGTCATAAGAAAATCTATTATATTTGGATTTCGAAATGAATTTCAATATAATATTTTTCATATGGGAGTAAAAAGTGCCAGGAACCTCTATTGGGAGAGCTTGGAGGATATATAATATTTTGGGTAATATCACCATTTTTACAGCATTGATACGGCTAAACCATGAAATAAAAAGATTTTCCCAATCTTTAAGTTCTTGTTCAATCTTGGTCAAGATAGGTAGAAAGTTTAATTGATATAGATCTGGGATGTTCTTACTAATATTGATACCTAAGTATTTAAAAGAAAGGGGTGCTGGCTTTAGAGGCGAGGAAAGAAGTACTTTTTGCTAAAGACATTCAGGCACGGTTACATTGTAAATTTCTGATTTCTGTAGGTTAATCTTAAAGTTACATATATCACTAAAACCTTTTAGCTCCTCAAGAGAGTGGGGATGTCTTTCACAGGGTTAGTGAGCATGAAGAGAGTATCTTCCGCATATGTAGCTACTTTATGTTGCCTTTTTAAAGTGTGAATGCCTGTAAACAACGTAGCTACAAATAGTGCCATGAGTAAATATAACTGTGTCCAGACCTGAGTATGAAAAACTAATACTAATAATTGCAATCGTGGTAAGTGGTGGGCACAACCCCAACGCACGTTTCGGTTCAGTTATTTGGTCTGTTATTATCAATATCAATTTTTGCAGATGACACTAAACTGTGTAAAGTAATTAACACAGAAGAGGACATTGCACTACTACAGATTGATCTGCACTACTACAGATTGATCTGGATAGACTGGAGGCTTGGGCAGAGAAGTGGCAGATGAGGTTTAACACGGACAGATGTAAGGTTATGCATATGGGAAAGAATAATGCAAATCACCAGTACATACTGAATGGTAAAACATTGGGTAACTCTGACATGGAAAAGGACCTAGGAATTTTAGTGAACAGCAAACTAAGCTGTAGAAACCAGTGTCAGACAGCTGCTGCCAAGGCCAATAAGATAATGGGTTGCATCAAAAGGGGCATAGATGCCCGTGATGAAAACATAGTCCTGCCACTTTACAAATCACTAGTCAGACCACACATGGAGAACTGTGTACAGTTCTGGGCTCCTGTGAACAAGGCAGACATAGCAGAGCTGGAGAGGGTTCAGAGGAGGGCAACTAAAGTAATAACTGGAATGGGTGGACTACAGTACCCAGAAAGATTATCAAAATTAGGGTTATTCACTTTAGAAAAAAGACGACTGAGGGGAGATCTATTAACTATGTATAAATATATTAGGGGTCAGTACAGAGATCTTGCCCATGATCTATTTATCCCCAGGACTGTTACTGAGGGGACATCCTCTGCGCCTGGAGGAAAGAAGGTTTGTACACAAACATAGAAGAGGCTTCTTTACAGTAAGAGCAGTGAAACTATGGAACTCTCTGCCTGAGGAGGTGGTGATGGTAAGTTCACTAAAAGAGTTCAATAGGGGCCTGGATGTATTTCTGGAGGGTAACAATATTACAGGTTATAGTTACTAGAGATGGGTCGTTGATCCAGGGAGTTATTCTGATTGCCTGATTGGAGCCGGGAATAATTTTTTTCCCCTAAAATGGGGAAAATTGGCTTCTACCTCACAGGGGTTTTTTGCCTTCCACTGGATCAACTTGTAGGAAAACAGGCCGAACTGGATGAACATATGTCTTCTTTCGGCCTTATAAACTATGTTACTATGTTAGTATTAACATCAGTTATTGTGAGACAAAACTGTGAGTCAAAAACATAGAATATGTGCAAATCAAATCATTATACCTTCTCTCTGAGTGGGCTTCACTACTGGATTTGGCTCATAATGACCAAATAACTGAAGTGTAAACTCAGCCTTAGTAGTTGCTAAATCTTGAGCTGCTGTTTACTGAATTATTGTCAATTACTGTGATTTAATGTGCTATTAAAAGCTTAATTCCCCACTGAGAGGGGACATTCACCCCCTTTTTAGGTGACTTTGCAGTGAACATCTGTTCACAGTATTTTTTTATGTCTCATAAAACATTTGGACAATGTCTTTAGTGTCCAGTTACAAAATGGAATTTTAGGCATAGACAATGGCAACAATTTAAGAATGTACTATGTATACAGCTGCCCCTGTATTCAAGTTTCTACTTACCGCATTGTAAAATAATTTAAAGGGGTTTTCCAAGAGTTTTTTATACTGATGACTTATCTTCTGGATAGGTTAGTGGTATCTGATCAGTAGGGGTCTGACATCAAGGACCCCCGCCTAGATGACTATGCCACAGCTTCTCCAAGATCAGGGTCTAAGGTGACCAAGGCTCACTGATGCATTTGGAGAGCAAGGACTAGCCTGCCTGGTCTGATCCCACAGAAGAGCTACTGTAGCATAAATTGCTGGAAAGGTTAAAGGTTTTGTCTACTTTATTCATATTGATGACCTATCCTCAGACCAGTCAGAGTGACCATTGGGTAATGTACTGCTGGTAAAGGTGGGTTTCAGCAGGATAATGCGCCCTACCACAATGCAAAAATTGTTTAGGAATATTTTGAAGATCATGACAAAGAGTTGAAGGGATTGACTTATCCTCCAATTATCTTTGTGATGTTTTGGAAGAAGTGCGGTCCATGGTGGCACCCCCATTGCTAACAAGTATTGCTAACAAATTAGGCAACTTGCTAACAAATACACTATTTCAGGTTCAGATACGTTTTAAAGAGAGACTACACACAACACTTTAAGACTAGTAAAACGAAGAAGTAGATTTATTAAGGGAATAGGGATAATTAGGCAAATATATGTTGTAAGGGATCGATTCCTCTCTCAGGGGGTCGCCATCACACACTTCTTCACAACATGGGATTTTCAAGTCCGCACAACTTTATTTTCACACTTTTTGCTCCAGCATGAAACAAAACCATCAAAATAACACCTGCCTGGCTAGGCTCTGACTACACATAGTTCAGCTAACTCACCTAAATACAAACGCTGTTCACACACAGCTTTTAAGTGCAGCTTCCTCAGCCGTTCAGTCCAGCAGCCTCCTGGCTGTGTACTTTTGGGGGGAGATGGTCCAACAGTCCTCCCGACTCTAACCGTGTGACCCTCTTCTCCTAGGGTCACTGGGCCCCCCCAAACTTCCAGGCTACACTGAACCTTGTGGCCCCTCAGGCCTCGTGGCTGAGACCACACAGAGCCACCGCAAGCTCTAACCTCTCAGGCCTCCTCAGCCTTTCTTTCTCTAACACACAGTGCAGGTTAACTTATCCCTGCCTGATTAATCCAGCTGGCCTCACCTGGGGCCAGGGAAAACCTGTGACGGATTAGGGTGTGTGGACCACACCTCACATTACTACACATATCACCACAATGTCCTTTTTTAGCAAATTAAGTAAATATACAAATACCAAAGAAAACGTACAAACAATAAAGGTTAGACAAAGACAACACATACCTACTAATTACATAATTACAACCACACTTCATCCTGACTACATCCAGAATGAACGTATTTACATCACCAATTGAGTTAGCATCATCTGACAGCAACACATCAGTTGGGGAGTCCGTTTCAGCCAATGGGAACATTTTTCTACACAGATCTATCTCATAGATGAACTCCATATTTTTAGCTGAAAAGGTCCAGCGTTTATACTATTTTAAGTATAGCTTTACCCCCTAATGGAATGTAGCTAGATTATGCAATCCATAATGGTCACTGTGCATATCTTCTTTGTCTGTTATTATTTTGGATCTGGGAGTGGCCAATTCTCAGATCCACAAAAAATCAGAATCCCAAGACAAACTATGCAAACAATGCTAATTCTCTTGTACACACATTTACAACCAAGTCCTTGTTCATTTAGAGGCCCTCTAATAAATGAGACAATACCTATCAGGTAAAATGAACAAAGCCTTCCACAAATATTTCCACACTGGTTACATTGTTTTATTTCATCTGACAGAAATATACAATGTCTCAAATAAACAGTTAAAACAAATAACAAGGACACAGTTTAACTATTCGAGTACAAACAGTCTTCAATTCATTCAGAGTTGAGAATAATTTTATCAGACAGCCTCCCTAGCATCGTGGGTGACACTAGGGAGTTTTCATCCACGCACGGGGAGAAGCAGCAGCAGTGCGGGGACCAGGAGTGGAGCAGGGAGCGGGGAGCCAGGTAAGTAGATTCAGTGTCAGGGGCCCAAGCATATGGGGGACATTTAGTCTCAGATAACCCCTTTAATTGAATGTTTGGAGCACTGATGGTGAGCCCATTTCTTTGGTACACCAGAATTCCATTCTTTTTCTCACTTAGCTCTTCCTTTCCATTGTAGACTGACCAGGCCATGCGTCTTATCCTGCTCTTGCAACCAACTCCGTAATCGTGCACCTTTGCTTTGCTCCAAAATTTTGGCACATGCTCAGTAAGGCATGTCGTTCCTGCATAGGAGAGAAGACCTGTACTGCACATGTGCCGATTACATCAGATTACCTCACAAGTGAATGCGGTACCAAGGCTCTTCACTTCCTGGGGTACTATTACGTAATCGACACACGCCGATTGTCAAACATGCTAATGTGCTTCTAAACTGCTGTCAGGAAATGGTGAATTGTAGCATGTTTTGCAACAACATGAGTTCTGATGCTTATTGCATACACATTAATGCCCCTTTCACACGAGCGGGAGACTCGCATGTCTCCCGCAACGCATCTACAGGGCTGGACTCGGCACTGACAGGGATCGCATAGCATTATATGCGATCCCAGTCAGTGCCGAGTCCAGCCCTGTAGATGCGTTGCGGGAGACATGCGAGTCTCCCGCTCGTGTGAAAGGGGCATAATAGGTTACTTTGTATATTTGAGAATAAAATGAAATCTCAATTTCTATGGCAACTATAGGCTTGTAACTGTATGTACAGCAAGTAAATATAAAGTGTGGCGAGTGGCAAAGGTGGAACTTCCCTTGTGAAAGTCCTGTGTTTATTCCTGTCTAATAATATTGAGTATCCCTCTGTTTCTGTCACTACCTCAGGGACACATTCTCACTGCCATCTGATAAATGGAATATGGACGTTAGAGCCATTTTTATGGCTGTTTCATTCAATGTTAAAATCCTAATTGAGCCCTAAATTACGGAAAGCAGAAGCTGCCAGGAGCAGGCGGGTGTAGTTTGGCTCTCAGAAAGGTCACCCTGTCTGCTTCGGGAATGTCTACAGCTTCTAATATCTTGAATACATATGAAGGACACAGCAGAACTCTCAGCCATCACTTAAATGAACATATACTACCGGAACAACATATCAGTGAGTGAATATAAAGGTGTGTCATACATTTAGGCTGGGGATACACAGCAGACTTGGTAGCAACACACATTGTGCTACCAAAGATCACTGTGCACGGCTGCACGGCTACACAGCAATCATTTGTCTAGTCTTAGAAACCTTGCATTCCATAGCAGCGGTAGCTTCCTATGGCAATGATCACTTATAGTTGATCACTTCATTGTTTCCTGTATTAAAAAGGGGTGGTCCAACACTAACCTCTTTAATATTCTACATTCCTCGTAGAGAATATTCACACTTAGTGCTTGAGGTGCAGTTCAAATCAGATCAAAATCATATTGGATGCAACTGCTCCTCCTTAGAATAGGTCATCAGTGTCTGATCAATGGTGATCCAGTTCTCCATACCACCATAGATCAGTGGTTGGAAGGGGCCATTGTGCTCTGGTGAGAGATTAGGTCTCTTTCTTGGCCGGTGACATCACATCCATTGGTTACATGACCATTCTGCAACTCAGTCCCATTCAAGTGAATTTTATTATCTGTCAGCAGATTTGTACCTATTAAATTGGCTGACCTGTCACAGTGCACTTGGCAGCTGAAGGCATCTGTGTTGGTCCCATGTTCATATGTGCCCGCATATGAAAAACATGCTTTAATATATGCAAATGAGCCTCTAGGAGCAACGGGGGTGTTGCTGCTACTCCTAAAGGGTCTGTTCTCTCTGCAACTGCTTCCCCCTCTGCACTTTGAAAGGGCCAGACAGTATAAACATGATCATGCTGAGCCCTGACTATCAAAGTGGAGAGGGTGCGACAGCTGCAGAGAGAGCTGAACCTCTAGGTGTAACGGCAATGCCCCCTTTGCTCTTGCAGGCTCATTTGCATATGAACATACAGTAGGACCAACACAGATGCCTTCAGATGCCAAGCGACATGCAACAGGTTAAGAAAGTTTTATAGATACAATTCTGTTGACAGATGCCCTTTAGGGCTCATGCACATGACTGCTGTTTATTTTGCTGTCCACAAATTGCACGGATACCGGCCGTGTGTGGAACGGAACAGACAGCCCATACTAGAACCTCCCTATCTTTGTCCATAATGTGGACAATAATAGGACATTTTCTATTTTTTTGTGGAACTGACATGGAATGCACACTGAATAGTTTCCTTTTTATCCAGCCCTATTGAAGTGAATTGTTCCGCATAGGGGCCTCATAAAATGGAATGGACACAGTCAAAAAATACATTTGTGTGCATGAGCCCTTAAGCTGCATTACAAAGCATGGCTGCTATCCAACCTGTGCTTGACCTCTTTAAACAGCTGATCAAGGCCCACCCTTTCCTGTGACGTTCCACCCACTTTCTGCTAAGCAAATCCTCTTTTTTGTTGAGCATTTTGGAAAAAAGTGTAGAAACTGTATAGGCACCGATTTGCACCACTTTTTTTAGACAGATTTATGGTGAAGATACATTGCTAAAAATGGGCAAGTGTAAGTAGGATGTTTTATAATTTCTTAAATTTCTTATTAGCCAATACGTAACATGAGGCTGAGACTTTTTTTTTTTTTGCTAGAATAAAAAACAGACAAAAAAAATTATATTTTGTTTTTTCTTTTAAAGAGAATCTATTACCAGAATGCCATTTTGTAAGATGTTCTTTTTAAAAGCGTGCTAGGCACAATCATGCAATCATTGAAGTAGAAGGGCTGATTGGTGTGCTGAAAAATAGGATCCCCACTCATAAAGAGAAAAGTGCACACCGAAAAAAATACATAACAACTAATACAGCTATATCAGAGCTGAAATACAACTGTGAACCAGCAGTGGTAGGTAATAGTCCCACAGGCTCTGAAATGGCCAGGAAGGATATAGCCACTTTATATGTTTAAACACATTCTTTGTATCTTTCCCTTCATACTCATGATACCATTAGTAACATAGAAACATCGTTTATAAGGCCAAAAAAAAGACATTTGTCCATCCAGTTCAACCTATTATCCTGCAAGTTGATCCAGTGGAAGGCAAAAAACCCTGTGAGGTAGAAGCCAATTTTCCCCACTTTAGGGGAAAGAAATTCCTTCCCGACTCCAATCAGGCAATCAGAATAACTCCCTGGATCAACGACCCATCTCTAGTAACTATAACCTGTAATATTGTTACCCTCCAGAAATACATCCAGGCCCCTCTTAAACTCTTTTAGTGAACTTACCATCACCACCTCCTCAGGCAGAGAGTTCCATAGTCTCACTGCTCTTACCGTAAAGAATCCTCTTCTATGTTTGTGTAGAAACCTTCATTCCTCCAGCCGCAGAGGATGTCCCCTCGTCACAGTCCTGGGGATAAATAGATCATTGGAGAGATCTCTGTGCTGACCTCTGATATATTTATACATAGTTATTAGATCTCCCCTCAGTCGTCTTTTTTCTAAAGTGAATAAGCCTAATTTTGATAATCTTTCTGGGTACTGTAGTCCACCCATTCCAGTTATTACTTTAGTTGCCCTCCTCTGAACCCACTCCAGCTCTGCTATGTCTGCCTTGTTCACAGGAGCCCAGAACTGTACACAGTACTCCATGTGTGGTCTGACTAGTGATTTGTAAAGTGGCAGGACTATGTTCTCATCACAGGCATCTATGCCTCTTTTGATGCAACCCATTATCTTATTGGCCTTGGCAGCAGCTGTCTGACACTGGTTTCTACAGCTTAGTTTGCTGTTCACTAAGATTCCTAGGTCCTTTTCCATGTCAGAGTTACCCAATGTTTTACCATTTAGTATGTACTGGTGACTTGCATTATTCCTTCCCATATGCATAACCTTACATTTGTCAGTGTTAAACCTCATCTGCCACTTCTCTGCCCAAGCCTCCAGTCTATCCAGATCCATCTGTAGCAGTGTACTGTCCTCTTCTGTGTTAATTACTTTACACAGTTTAGTGTCATCTGCAAAAATTGATATTTTACTGTGCAAGCCTTCTACAAGATCATTAATAAATATATTGAAGAGAATAGAGCCCAACACTGACCCCTGTGGTACCCCACTAGTGACAGTGACACAATCTGAGTGTGTACCGTTAATAAACACCCTCTAGGGGGTCATTTATTAAACAGAAATATGCCTAAATTAGGCGTATTTCTGGCGCAATTTGCAGCACAAAAGTCCTTTGCATCGCAATCTACGACTTCTCCCCACTCACGCCAGGTCTAAAAAAGTGGGAGTAGTGTGGGCGGAGGAGGAGACGTGCCAGCAGAAAATTATCTAAATGTAAGACAGCAAGGAAGCTGGCTTGCATTTAGACTGGCGCTGGATGCGTCGAAGTTATGTAGACGCCAACTCCACCGCCACATACAGTATAGAGATTATTAAGACCGGCGTCTAAAATGCTGGTCTTCATAACTGTGCCCCTTAGTGCTTGGAGCTACACGTGGTTACAGTTTTGACTTTGTGCTACTGGACATTTTGCACTGAAGAACATTGTATGCATGGAAATAAATCACTCAGCTGACACAGGACATTGTGCAGTTTGCTCCAGGGGCAGTGTTCCCTTCCTACCTTATGGGGTATGTTATTTTTTCAGCTCCCAGCTCTATGCCTTTTAAGTGCTAAATCCATTTATTGACCTTCCTAGTACAGTGAAGGACATAGTCAAACTTTAGTTTCCCAAATCCCTGAGACCTCTCTGTTTTCCTGTCCGTGTTTGAACACCCCCTCCCTGCTGCGTCCCTCAGCGTTCAGGCGTCATCTGGCGTTTGTTTTTAAAGCTGCCGCGGAGGACGGAGCTGACTGTCAGGGTGCCGTGGGCGAGAGGTGCAGATTAAAGCAGTTTTATTCCTTTTCATGTTGAAGCTGCCAGTTTGGTGACTGGAGTGAAAGAAGTGGAGGGGGAGAGATGGCAAGAGAGTGAGAAAGGGTCTGCCAGTCACACTGCAGCCAAGCCTTGTTCTTTCTGGTTGTTATACTGCCGCACTGAGGAATGGAACTCTGTAGACAGGTGTTTGGAGGAATGCAAGGATACAAATTGAGTGTTCAATGACAGGGTTAATTTGCCACCTGACATCAAAAAGCTTTATAGCAAGAAGAAAGCTTATGTGTCAGGCGTCAAGGATCTCCAACTTTTCTGTGTGTCATTCACTAGACCTGATATCTCTGTCCTAAATATAATCATATTGTTTTTGTCTGCCTATTCAGAATTTACATGCACCTGTCCTCGGTTATGCAGTATTTTCAGACACATATTGAGTAGTTAAAATATGTCACAATGAGACCTTACTCTGCTGGGTACTTTTTGACATTTCAAAAAATGTAGCATTACAACAGCCCCTGTCCACATGCTGTACTAGTACAGAGGTTGCTCTGGTGGACCTGCCTTGTGCATGCATTACATGGACAGCTATTCGTTTAAATGGTCACCATGTAATGCTAGGTCCCCCCTGTATAGCTGGATACTACTTCATCAGTGATCAACAGGGGTTAGAGAAACAGGCTATGCCATAGTTGTTCAGTTTTCTAAAGGGGTAGTGATGGTGAGACAATCCCTTTAATCATGCAGCTCTCTGAAAATTGGTACTTCTATCCAAAATAATTCAAACATTGTATTATTTCCCTTCAAAGAGTCAGATTCTACATTGCAGACTAGCACAAGATTTAGGTGTCAGAAGCCTTCACACACAAATCTTCTCTTCTTATCTACTGAAAAGGGACCAGCTCATCATTTAGCTTACATGACCAAGCTTAGTTCAATGAAGCATGCAACATAAACTGCATGCTAGATAGACAGACATACAGATAGACAGACATTTTATTATTTGATGGAAACTAAAACACCTTTGCATTATTAATTGCACAGTGACAGTAGTAAGAATGAGGTCCAATGGAAAATACAGCATTGACACTTTCTGTAGTATCAAGTGTCTTTTACACGGTTGAACCTAAGGCAAGAACCTGGTGATAGTGATATGGTTCTTGGTGCCATGTACCAGTGATACAGTTTTCACCTTGGTGGCAGCTTCAAGTAAGGTTGGTAATTACTAAAGCACGACAACACATGAAGGTGGAACAAGGTGCACACTGCAAGATATTGTTGATAAAGCTCTCACTTTCTTTACATTCATGGGTTTCAGTATTCAGTAATATTATGACATCATCTGTTTCATATCTGCAGCCGAGTGTCAGGCAATAGTCTAATTTAACTAATATATGTTCCTCATAACAAAAGAAAAAGGTGTAATTATATAGAAAGAATGATCAGGACGTTCCTTCACAATCCGTATTGTAGACCAATATTCAGTTAGACACCTTTCGGAAGCTGATTTGATAATGGCAGTCCCTTTATTACAAATAGTGAGTGGAGCCAAAGCCCCGGTACATTCTAGATATTATAATTGAACCTGCACCACATATTCTTGTGTGGACCCACTCATAAGCATAGGAGGCTTTATGTTGGCAGAAGGAGATCCCTTGAGCTCTAAACTTCAACTACGTCGGTGCTGTATGAATATTCTCCTACCCTATTTGTGTAGGAGAATACCTCATTATATGGCATCTGTATAAGGGTACAACACTACCCGACAGGTTTCTGCATTCAATTTTGGAAGCCAAAACCAGGAGTGAATTAAAAAAAGGAGATGTCTTATCTGTCCTTGTTACTTTCTTTTCTTTTATGAACCGATTTTGGTTTCCAAAACTGCATTTAGATACCCTCATGTACAGTAGGACCTCATGCAACTCTATGGGTGCTCCATTACAGCACCTTACAACAAAGAGCTTTAATACAGTTATATGCATGAATGGTAATTTTTGTCATTTGATTGATCTTGATCTTGTCCCTTGCTTTAAAGGCATCTAAAATATGGATGGTGAGAAAGGAAGATGCAAATGACTACCTTAATGCTGTTAAGACCACCCTCTTGATGTATTAGTTCTAAATGAGTTGTTTTAATCTAATGTTAGTTTCAGTATGTAAATAATATATTTGGGGTGCTCTTGTGGTAGCTATCCATGTATATTATGCAGCTCAGTTATGCATGAGCTTTTTTTGTGGGCACTGTTTTTTCTCTGTACTACACCTGTCCTTATTGTTTTTTTCCTGTCCCCCTTCCTCCTTCCTTTTATTACAGCCTTCCCCAGCACACTGTGTATTGTGTAGCACTTATTAGCCACAATTAAATGGACAATATGAATTTAGTGCCTTCTCTCGAGCTTTCCTCAAGCTCTGCTTTGCAGCAAGATGATTAATGCAAATACATATTACTTGAGATAACCATTTAACCACTAATTTAGCCAAATTTATTACAGCAGTTAGAAGGTTTTCCATTCCAGACAGACAAGGACACGGTAAGGGGACATGGGGCTGCTGATGACACACTGCCTCCTCCTGGTGACATAGTGGAATTGCCCTCAGCTTGAAAGATGTGAGAGACACCAATGTAATTTCATGCTTAATTATGTTTCTCTGAACATACTGCATTATACAGTGATACTGAATACCAGCCAAGCACTGAAACATCATGGTCATTAATGCCTATATGCCCCACAACGTATAAATCCAAGTGCCAAGGCTCGCCATTAACCATTTATTCTGCAAATTCTAATATATACTCCTTTTAATCTATTTTCATTTAATCTATTTTGTTACATAGTTAGTACATCTTAAAAAATACATAAGTCTCAAGTTCAGCCAAGGGCTGGGTGGAGGTGTGAATTTTAGGAAAGTGGAGTGAGAACCAGACTTCTAAACATTTTTATAAGTATTAAAGGGGTTTTCCGGGATTTTAATATTGATGACCTATCCGCAGGATCGGCAGGGGTCCGACACTCACCTGCTCGCCATCAACATCACAGCGACGAGCAGGTGTAATTACAAGAAGCCATCCCATTCACTTCTATGGGACAGCTCTTTCATATTCAAGTGTATACTACAGAGCCGTCCCATAGAAGTGAGTAAAACCTGCTCACCACTGCGATGTTGACGGCGAGCACGTAAACAATGAAGGGGAAGCTGCACTCACACAAAGCATGGCCTTCTCTTCAACCACCTGATCATCAGGGGTGTCGGACCCCCGCCAATCTGATATTGATGACCTATCCTGAGGTTAGGTCATCAATATTAAAATCCCAGAAAACCCCTTTAATGTTATTTAATTTCAAGAATTTATCTAAGCCTTTTTTTAAACCATGAACTATTCCTGCTGTGACCACATCCTGAGGGATTTTACATGGAATAGCTTTTCATCATGTCCCCCTTAAAAGCCTCTTCTTAAGACTAAATAAATTGAATTATTTTCTTCATAACTAAGATCCTCCATGCCCCTTATCAGTTTAGTTGCTCTCCATTGTACTTTTTCCAGTTCCAGGGCATCCTTTCTATGGACTGGTGCCGAGAACAGAACTGCATATTCCAGATGAGGCCGCATACTGTCCAAGTCTTGTAGTTTATGGACACACATTGTATGGCCACAACTGCCCTCTGTCCAGCTCCCCCTTTAAGCTTTCTGGTCAATAATTTCCTGGGAAGGATCTAGAGCCTTTTTGAGTATGGGCGCCACATTTGCCTTGTGGATTGCAGAATATTATAGTGATCAATTACCATAGTTAAAAGATGAACTGTTATGAAATCTTTTACACTTTAAGGGGTTATGCCATGATTGGTGTAAAAAATGAAAATCTAGTTCAGGCTGGGAGCTCAAGGGGCATGTCCTTTCTTAGGGGATGTGTCCTTCCTGCTGTAGCTCTTTCCCTCTATTTGCCTTAGCTTTTAACTGAAGATGTGGCTGGTGACAATTGATGATTTAAACTGGGCATGTGCGACCACCTCAGTGAAGTGGTCATAAAATAACGATAAGAAGTTCAGCGCACACTCTTCAGGTCAGAAGAAAATATTCTTATTTATTTCCATATATTCCATTCCATATATTTATTTTACAATTTAATTATTCGTGCAGTGTTGAAACATATATTCAGATGCATTATGTTCATTTTTTTTGAATAGTGCAGTAAGCTATACTAACTTTGTAAATACATGCAATCATAAATGTTTTAAAATCCAAGTGCTAGTTTGAAAAATGTAGAATATTTTTCTTATCACAACCCCTTTAAAGGCATTCCCCCAGAATTACAGTTTATCACCTATGCTCATGATAGGTGAAAAATGTATGATCTGTGAGGGGTCTGACTGTTGAAACCCGCATCACAATGAGAAGGGGGTGATGATTTTTTCTTTATATGTGTTTCATATGATAAAACCCACCTCAAATAAAAAAAATTCTCATTGTAACTTATGACCATATTAATGACTCAGTTTCTCTTTCGACTTCGTAAGCAAATCATATACTGAGTGTTTGTTAAACTTGATCATTGCATTGTTTTTCTTCTACAAGTTCTGAATGATAGCCTGTATTATAGGCCAGAAATGCAGTTACAACTTTACAATTTGCGATTGAAAACCGTCAACAAGCTTATAAACAGAAACTCACTTAAATTCACCATATAGCCGAGCTCCTATATAGCAAAATATTTTCCTGCATCAGATTACTGTACAATACATAGCACCGAGACTACCATTCCCAGAACAGAAATTACAGGAGCAAACTGCACAAGAAAGACAGCTGGAACTGCTGCCAGATTTCAACTCTGAATCCTGCTGAATTTTAAATGTTGCACTTGTAATACAAGATCCAGTCCGGACATTTCTGACATATCTATAGGATATACCATAAATATACCATACATGTCTGATAGGTGTGGGGTACACCTCTGACATCTGCTCCTTTCTCAGAAAAACGGCCTATCTCATACCAACCATGAATGTAGAGGTGGCTTCCTCCATTAACTTCTATGAGAATTCTTAAAATCGCTGAGTAATCATGCTTGGTTACTTTCGTAACTCAAATAGCGGTGAATGCAGAGAGCAGCTTATGCAAGGCCATCTTTCCATTCATGGCGGCAGCGAAATGGGATCCTGTTCTCGACATAGGTGGCACCTACACATATCTGACATTTATGGAATTTCCTTTCAATATTCCATCAATGTCAAGATGGCAATACCACTTTAACTATGGTTTCTATTATAAATCATTTCAGATTTCAATTATTTTTAAGTTACGGGCCTAAGTATTTTTGCTTTTTTCTCCCTACTGCCCTAACATTTTGTCTATGCGTGGTTGTACATGTTTTTAAGCATTATGGCCTAAGATGCAGCCAGTCATGTCTGGCCAAGGTGATTTAAAAGGGACTATAGTCAAATATTGTATTAAGTCATGCTTGAAAATATCCTGGCAGCACATAGCTAGATTAAAGGCAAAGTCAAATCAAATGGCAAACAACGAGTGCTAAGGAAATGCTTACAGAAAAATTAAACTAAACAGCTAAATTAAACTGGAACAGGAAGTCTATCTAGAATGGAGATCAGCAACCTCTGGCACTCTTGCAGTGGTGAACCTACAACTCCCAGCATGCTCCCTGCTCTTCTGTAGGAGTCCCGGGAACAGCGAAGCAAGAGTGCATGATGGGAGTTGTAGTTTTGCTACAGCTGGAGTGACAGAAGTTGTTGATCCCTGATTTATAACATAGTTAGAAGACTTGAGGAAAACATGACACTGGTCTATTACCAGTGTCATGTTTTCCTCAAGTCTTCTAACTATGTTATAAATCAGGGATCAACAACAACAAAGGGAGCTGTCCAGCATCTCAGGTAGCTCAGTGAATAGTGCTACTGCTTACACAGAAGAGTTTCTGGAACTGATTATACTGTGTATGTACATTTGAAAAAAGTGTGCAGGAAAAGTTGCTGCCTCTTCTCGGTCTTTCAGGGTAATTATTACTCAAGGAATCCTTTCATCTAGGTGTTTGATATCCTTTCTTTGGCTATTCTTCCACAGAAGATCAGTAGCAGAACCTAGTGGACAATGCATAACTGACTCACATATGCTATGTCACGCTAGCATTGGAGATGATCATTTTGTTTGTTTTTTACAAAAATGTATTACATTCTATTTTTCTGCTTACATTTTACTTTATAATCCAACAAAGCTTTCCTTGTTTGATGGCATTTGGGCCAGTGATTTATTTGCTTCCACCAGATTACTCTGTGAAATGGTAGTGTATATTTTAAAAAAGTAATTCTCTACTCCTGTAGTTTATATTATGTATGTTGCTAATTATGTGACTGCAGTGTGAGTTATAATTTCCTATGTCTTTTTCTCTTCTATCGCCTTTACTATGTATTACTTGTTACTATTTCTCCTTCATTTTCCAATAACCCTCCCTCTGCTGTCTTCACATATTAACTCCCATGGTTTCAGTTCCCCCCCATCACCCCACCCCATATCTCCGACTGGGATTTCGTTCATCTGAGAGCTGTAAATTCTCTCTGACAAGATGAAAAGAAAATGCTATATTTTCTGGCCGGCTGGAATCCCCAAAATGAGCCCAGGGATCAAAGCTGCACAAATACCTTCAAATAACCTCTAAGAGGCAGACAGAGAGAGACTTTAGTGTAATAGCAGTAGAGTTTAGAGCTGTACTCCATACCCTTATCAGGCACACTTCTATCCTATGAGAGCAATTCTATGTAACCCGTCTTCCTATTTAGCCAGTAATGCAGCCATCAGTACTACATTTACAAAAACGTATCTGTTATGTAATATTAATCTGTTATCTTATACCAGGAAATCTCTGAAGACATATATTTTTTCTCTGCAGTGTTGAACAAGGGCCAGTGTGTAACCAAGTATTATCGATGGATGCAGAAGAATGGTGGCTACATCTGGGTTCAATCTTGTGCTACCATCTCAATCAATGCTAAAAATGCCAATGAGCGAAACATCATCTGGGTCAACTACATCCTCAGGTAAACTTGACATTCAGTGACATAAAGGCTATGTACACGTTCGGGGGCATTTTTTTATGATTGAATTTTACTCATTTTGGGTTTAAAATCTTTTTTTCAATTCACCTTTATTAAAAATGTTCAACCATTTCTGAGGGACAGAGGCTAAAAATCTTTTTTCAAGCTGTCATTTTCTGTTTTCTTTCAATCTCGTCATCTGACAGCTCATGTATAGCTCTTCTTTCTCATATCCTGACCTCAAACACGTATTTAAACCATATTCTTGTCATTTTGATAAGCATAAAGCTATGAGTGTTTATTAGGTCAGGAAATCAGAGATTAGAACTACACATGAGTCGTCAGATGATGGGATTCAAAGAAAACAGAAAGTAACAGCTGCATGTATCTCAGAAATGGCTGAACATTTTAATAAAGACCAACTGAAAAAAAAAATTTTTTAGCCCAAAATGAGTAAAATACGATCATATAAAAAATGTCTTCAGAGGTGTACATAGTCTAATAGACAAACTGGACAACATCTCTCATCTTCACTGGCCTTCCAGTATCCCTTCTGCAGCCTAGAGCTTTAGGTCTTTGATATACAGCTTTTAAACATACAATCCAGACAAAAGCAATGCATGGTCTGTCTGTATCAGTTTTGTCCAGAGAGTTTCTATAATATTAAGTTGGAGGAGGAGTGACAGAAAAACATGCACTGCTTGAATGTACAACACTAAAAACATGCAGTCATGAATGTCCCACGATAAATGTACTGAAGACAAAGATACATGTAGGGACAGACAGAAATATAATACATGAAACAAATGTGCACACCTGAAGTAAGAGAAAATTGTACAATTATATGAAGTCTGTAACACACAACTATAGGAACCAGCAAGATAAAAACACTTAAATGCAAACAAGATATCTAAAGGGTTGTGCCTGCCGTGTAATCTATAAAGCACCTCCCCCATGGCACAGATCGCCAATAATGTTACATATATTGATAAGACAAATGAGCATCTTGTTCCCTGTAAACAGTAGTGTACCATGACATAAGATAACAAATAAATAATAATCTGCATCAGAATTCATGTGGCACCAAGTGTATATAAGTGCTAATAAAATCACCCATAAAAGTGCCAAAAGCTGTGAAAAAGTAACTTAGACTAAAGACTTCACACGATTGGCTGCAAAGCAGTTTACTCAGGGGTGAACCCTGACTTTTTCCCAAAAAAAGACACATGCACATAGTATAACTATAATATGTAACAAGTTAGTGAAGTGATCAAAAATAGTCATGTATTACACTTTCATATAAAACGGTAAGTGGGTAATAATTAATGAAAATAGGTTTTAAAAAAAAAGAGCTGAGATGCATTGGACAATAAACATGGTGTGTGTGCCACCTGCTGCACAAGTCTGAACAGTGCAGCTTGTAAGAGGCCAATAGACCAAAATGCTGTACTCCTCACTGAAGATGCTCAGTGGTGTTTATGTTCATTGAAGAAATGAATGCTAAAAGGAGCCAAACAAATACCTAAATAGTAATCTTTTGTTATTGTAATTTTTACATGATTTTATGTATACAAAAAAAACATTCACATTTAGAATATCCATGGGTGACTTCTTTTAGTAGCTTCCCATACACTGTCATATTAGGGAGTGACACAAAATTGTGAGGCTATGAGTGCAGCATCCAAGTCTTTGAACATAGCTTATGGCAAGAAACCAGAGTCGGAGCTCCTATTTAGTCTGAAAGGGGCTGTGGACAAGACAGAATCAGAGCTGGTCTTAAAGGGGTATTCCGGTAAAGTGACTTTATTTTTGAAAAACTGCATTAAGGCCCCATTCACACGACCATATATTTGCGGGCCGCATTACTGCGGACCCGCAAATATACGGGGGCCTCCTGGCGTGTGTTCCGCACGCTCAGAACACACGCCGTGCGGCCCCATAGAAAATGCCCATACTTGTCTGCGCGCACGGACAAGTATAAGACATGCTTCAAAAGAGCTCCGTGCCGCGGCTCCCGGCCCCATAGAAGTGAATGGGGCCACATCTATGCCCGCAATTTTGCGGATAGATATGATATAGTCGTGTGAATGGGGCATAAGGCTGCTAGCTGTGACTCAACCAGAACCCATACCTATACATATAACCAGAGCTTCATTTTACCTTGCAATCCATTTGTCTAGCTCCTGTGTGAGCCTGCAACAAACAGAGTATCATGGCGCCTGACCTTCCCTCATAAAACTACAATCCCCACAACCCCTAGTTTTCCTGCTGTGAGTGTTCATGTTTATTGATTGGCTGCTTGATATTCCAGTCCAGGCACACCCCCTCTACTCAGTAATTACCAGCATACTAACACTACCTTTGTGTAGTAGCAACACACTGAGCATGCTCGACCTAACAAAGGCTCAGAACTACAGGTCAATGTCATGGTAACTTATGAGGAAACACAGCGGGTAGCAGAGGAAGAAAACTACTTTTATAAATACTGAACGGTAAATATGTGAAATTGACATTATATTAGGTAATTATTGATGATGAATTAGTCTAAAACATAAGTTATATTTATGATAACCGGAATACCCCTTTAAGGATGTGCATCCTCTACAGATCCATGCGGTGCATCACCTGTCACTACTGAAGGACGCACCACTGGCTCTGGTGGCCTAAGCACCTGAAAATTATAACCCTAATCTCACACTTTACAGTGTGCAGCTGCATTCCATAGTTTATTCATTGGAATGTGTTCATTAGGCAAATTCCTGACAGTAGCGACTTATGGGAGTGTTTTTGAGCACTGTATGACAGTATTATTTGGGCACTATATGATGAACAATAAGGATGAGCATTAATAGAAAGTCCTGCTCTGGACAGTTTCACCCAACAGCTGTTTTGGAACCTGGAAGTGGTGTTTGAAAGAGATGCTGTAACCTGGTGCTTGTCTCATATCATGTTTCTCCACTCTAACTTTTTAAAAAGTTTTAAATAATTTTCTTGTGTATATTCAATAAAGCTTGTTTTTTATTGTGGATCTGATGACTTAGTAGTCTGGAGCCTTTCTTGTAGGCTTGTTGGACATAGGCTTTGCCTACATTTTGTAGATGCATTTTCAGTATAATGTACGTATTAAAGGGTTATTCTGGGTTACAGATGTTGATGACCTGTTCTCCAGATAGGTCATCAATATCAGATCAATTGTGCTGCTGCGGTGCCAGAATCTAACAGTGTACAGAGCAGAAGCAGACACCTCTGTACACTTTGTAATGACCCAGCCGCGGTACTGCAGCTCAGCTTTCATTTAAGTGAATGGGAGCTGAGTTTCAGTTCACCAGAACCTGAAACTACACAGTGTATGGAGCATTCTGCTTCCACTATGAACACTATTCGTTTCCAGCATCATGGAAGTCTGAAGAGCTGATCAGCAGGGTTGTCGGGTGTCGAACCCCCACCAATCTGATATCAACGACCTATCCTGATGATAGGTCATCAATATCTGTAACCCAGAGAACCTCTTTAAACCTCCATTCTCATACCCATTTGTTTTGGTAATTTAGTTTGCCTGAATACAAGGACATTCCAATGGATATCGCTCAGCTGCCACTTTTGCCTGAAAAGACATCAGAATCTTCAGAGACCTCTGACTCGGATTCAGACTCCAAGGATAATTCAGGTAACACAGACAGGAATTTAACAATTAAAGCTATTTTATATTATTTTCTTTTTAGTGCAAAAAAACTTATAAAGACTGAAATTGGAATCATGCTCCCTAAATCACTTTTTTTTGCACCTGCATACCTAATTTATTAGTTTGAACATGTTGACATGTACAAATTTTTAATCTAAATCCAGCCCAGAGAAAGCATAAAAAAGGTTTTAAAAAATCACAAAAAGGTAACGTGATAAGAATCCCGTCAGATAGACAAATCAACCATGTCGAATACTGAACTACTACTTTACAGCTTTTCCAGTATATTTTTGAATGCAGAAGTTGTTGTCAATCATTCTATGTGGGTAGGGGAGGCAGGACATGTTTTCTCCATGAAAATCAACGCAAAAATAACAATATATCCCCCTCTATCGAATTCCGGTGACCGATAGAGTACCACAGGAGACCTAAAAGAGTCATTTTGAATAAAGGCAAAAGTCGTTTACAGTTGAAAAACACAAGAAATAAACTAATGGATGTAATGAGTGTGGAAATATCTTATAACCTTTTTTGCGCAGAGCTGTTTTCAACCTAGTCTTGTAAAGACACCAGAATGTCAAAAACGCTGCAAAACCACAACACAAAAGAAAAATTTGCCTCCTAATTAAAGGAAATATGTCATCAGAAAATGGCCTATTGTTTTAACTCCTTCAGGACACAGCCATTTTCACCTTCCTGACAGAGCCTATTTTTGCAAATCTGATGTGTCACTTTACGTGTTAATAACTTTCAAACGCTTCAGTTAGCCAAGCAATTCTGAGATAGTTTTCTCGTAACACAATGTACTTTATGTTAAAGGTAAATTTGAGTCTATATATTTTACCTTTATTTACAAAAAAAAATCCCAAATTGACCCAACCGTTGGAAAAATTTACTATTTTCTCATTTTTAATTTCTCTGCTTTTAAGATGGAGAGTGATACCTCATAAAGTAGTTATAAATTAACATTTCCCATATATTTGCTTTATGTTTGCATCATTTTGTGAATGTCATTTTCATTTATTTTTTTAGGATGTTAGAAGGCTTTGAGTTTTAGAAGCAAAGTTTAAAATTTTTAAGGACATTTCCAAAATCCACTTTTTTTAAGGACCAATTGAAATTTGAAGTCACTTTAAGTCACTTTGTGGGGCTTACGTAGTAAAATAAAACACCCAGAATTGACCCCATTTTAGAAACCACACATCTCTAGTTATTCAAAACTGATTTTACAAATCTGCTTAACCCTTTATACTTTTCATAAGATTTAAAGGAAAATGGGGCGAAATTTCAAAATTTTACATTTTAATAAATTTTTTCCTGCAAGTAAGAAAGAGTTAACTTCCAAACAAATCTCAATGTTTATTACCCTGATTCTGCAATTTACAGAAATGCCGTGGTGGTCGTAAACTGCTCGATGAGCACACAGCAGGGCTCAGAAGGAAAGGAGCGCCATATAGTTGTTAGAGGCAGATTTTTGGGTGCCATGTTATATTTGAAGGCACACTAAGTTACCCCCACAGTAGAATCCCCCATAAAGGGGGGCCCCATTTTGGAAACTACACCCCTTAAAGAATTTATTGAGGGTTGTACAGACTACTTTGACCCCACAGGCTTTTAATAGCACTTGGTTGTGGAAATGAACATTTTCATTTCTTCCAAAAAAATGTTGCATAAGCTCCCCACTTTTTATTTTCACAAGGCGTAACAGGAGAAAAAGCACCACAAATTTTAAGCATTTTCTGAACACGGCAACACCCCATAGGTAGCCGTAAATTGCTGTTTGGCCACACGGCAGGGATCAGAAGAGAAGGAGCACATATGGTTTTTGGAGAGCACATTTTGGTGAAATGGTTTACAGGCGCCATGTTGCTATTGATCATCCTCTGGACACCAGTACAGCCATTTTCTGACAACCATACATTTTTTCTCTCAACTGAGCTTTATCATTGGTTTTATTATGGGGTATATACAACTTTTTGATCGCTTTTTGTTTAGCTTTTTGGGAAGCAGGATAAAGATAAGGCAGCAACCCTGCCATTTCTTTTTTGAGACTTGTTATTGGGATGAACACCATGTGGGAAAAATGACACATTGTCTTTATTCTGCTGGTCAGTACAATTACAGAGATACCAATTTTATATGTTTTTTTGTATGTTTTACCACTTTTGCACAAAGCATTTTTGAAAAAAAATATCCTGTTTTTGTTTCACCTTTTTCTGAGAACCATTTTTTTTACTTTTCTGCAAATTGTCTTGTGCTCATTTTTGGCGGGATGAGTTGACGTTTTCATTGGTACCATTTTGGGGTACATAGTACTTTTTGGCTGCTCGCTATTATGCTTTTTGTAAGGGAAGGTAACATAGTTTATAAGGCTGAAAAAAGACATCTGTCCAACCAGTTCGGCCTGTTATCCTGCAAGTTGATCCAGAGGAAGGCAAAAAACCCCTGTTAGGTAGAAGCCAATTTTCCCCACTTTAGGGGAAAAAATTCCTTCCCGACTCCAATCAGGCAATCAGAATAACTCCCGGGATCAACCACCCCTCTCTAGTAACTATAGCCTGTAATATTATTACCCTTCAGAAATGCATCCAGGCCCCTCTTGAACTTTTAGTGAACTTACCATCACTACTTCCTCAGGCAGAGAGTTCCATAGTCTCACTGCTCTTACCGTAAAGAATCCTCTTCTATGTTTGTGTACAAACCTTCTTTCCTCCAGATGCAAAGGATGTCTCCTCGTCACAGTCCTGGGGATAAATAGATCATGGGAGAGATCTCTGTACTGACCCATGATATATTTATACATAGTTATTAGATCTCCCCAAGGTGACAAAAAATCTCTGTTTTGACATAGATTTTTAGATTTTTTTACAGCATTAACCTGAAGGGGTAGACCATTAGATATTTTATAGAGCAGATCATTACGGATGCAGTGATACCTAATATGTCTATTTTCAGTGGTACCATTTACTTTTTGATTGTTTGCTACTACACTTTTTGTAAAGCAAAGTGACAAAAAAATGACAATTTTGGCCTTTGCTTTTTTTTGTTTTGTTTTTTTACGACGTTCATCTGACGGGGTAGATCATGTGATATTTTTATAGAGCCGGTCATTACAGACGCAGCTATACCTAATATTTCAGGTTTTTGTTTTGTTTTTAACAATTTTATATGTCTTTATTATGGGAAAGGGCGGGTTTTTTATTTGAATCTTTTATTTATTATGATAAACATTTTATTTTATTTTTTTATACTGTTTATTTTATCCCATTGTGGGAACATACTGTTAAGAACTACTTTTGGGGGTCTGATCCCTTCTGCAATCCATTACAATACGTATGTATTGTAATGCATTGCCTGTCAGCCTGCTTGCCTGTGAGAGCCAGTCCTCACAGTCTTCCGTAGAAGGCAGCCCTGATGCTTAAGGAAGCTGTGGGGATGGGGACCCGATGGGGATGGGGAGAGAGCACTGACCGCGTCATACAAAGGGTTAAAGCGCCGGCATCGGTGTATTCACCAATGCCATCACATACAGCAGTGGCAAGGCTGTCAGGAACAGCTGGACCCCTGTTGCTGATCGGGCAGGCGCTGCTCCTGCACCTGCCCAATCAGCACATTGTACCTGTATAGTGGCTGTCTGGAAGTCACTTCCTGATGCACCATACATGTGCGGCGGATGTCGGGAGGGGGGTTAAATCACATTTTTATGTTTAACATATTTTTAAAGAATATTTGATTGTTTAACATATTTTTAAAGAATATTTGATTATGCTATTTTTCATTTTCCATGGCAGGATATATATTTAAACAAACACCATAAAATTCTACAGTTTTCCCTCTGGCCACTAAGGCTACTTTCATATTAGCGTTTTTAAATTCCGGTATTGAGTTCCGTTATAGGGGCTCAATACCGGAAAAAAACGCTTCAGTTTTGTCCCCATTCATTGTCAATGGGGACAAAACTGAACTGAAGACAACGGAATGCTCCTGAAAGCATTCCGTTCCGTCTTCAGACCGAAGAACAAACCGCAGCATGCTGCGGTTTGCTCTCCGGTCCAGGCATCCGCACAAAGACGGATCCGGAATGACCCCCAATGCAAGTCAATGGGGACGGATCCGTTTGGTGTGGACACACCAGTAATCCGGATCTGTCCTCCATTGATTTCCAATGGGGGGGTCATTCCGGATCCGTCTTACATACATAGATACATACATACATACAAACATACAGACATACATACATACATACTCCAGGGACGCCGGCAGCATGTCTTCACGCGCCTCCTGCGCGCAGCTATGACGCAGAGGGCGCTGTGGGGAATCGTCATCACTGCGCGCAGGAGGCGCGTGAAGACGTTCTGCCGGCGTCCCTGGAGTATGTGAGTATGTATGTATGTCTGTATGTTTGTATGTATGTCTGTATGTCTGTGTCTTGTTTCAATGTGTGTCATGTGTGGGGCCGGAGCGCTGCTCCGGCTCCACACATGTATAGCGTTAGCACGGATTCGTTGGCACCCTTTAGGTGCCGGATCCGTGCTAACGCCAGTGTGAAAGTAGTCTAAGCCCAAAAACAGGTGCCAATTCTTGATCTGTACAGATCACGTTACCTGCTTATCTATACACAGAGGTGATATCATTACAGGCAGAATTAGAATGAAAGATAAGACAGGATCCACCATTCACAATAGTTGATTGTCACAGTTTATCTATTCTTTCTTTTTACAATGAGCTCTGCACAGGTCACAGAGCATGCCCAGAAAACTCTCCCATAGAAGTCAATGAGGTCATCTTCAGTCCATTGTGTCCATGGGGTTGCTGTAAAGCAATTTTCTTAATGCTTTCTAAATAGGCCTTGTTTACACATCAGTTATTTGAACAGTTTTTTCCATCAGTTTTTGTGAGCCAAAACCAGGAGTGGAGGCTAGATAGAGATAAGGTATAATGAAAAGATCTGCAACTGTTCTGTGTTTTTGACTTGCACCTTCATTTGGTTCACAATAACTGTTGAAAATAACTGATCAACTAACTGACGTGTGAATAAGGCCATACTGTTAAGAACAGCTCAGGCAAGATGGCCGCCCCATAATCATGTTCAGGAAATAAAATTATAAAAAATCTGTAATCAGAAAGGTAAAAGAGATTAGAAAAAAAGGAGATGTGTTATCTAGTTTCAACTGGCAGATAAAAATTTTGGTGAAACATTTTCCTTAATAAACTGTTCCATAAAGTGCACTTTTTGTTTGGCTGCTGAAGTAAAGCTTCTTTTACAACTGCATTAAGATCTCCGGCAGCCTGTTTCTGGCAGAGAACAGCCTGCCAGAGGTTTGTGGATCAGGTGTAGCTGGATGTTACCACAATACTTCTTGCGCACTACTTCGTATTGCCTGGCTGAACATACATGACCACCAGCACTGGACATATCAGGTGGACATTTTGAGAAGGATTCTAAAGAACACCAGGGGAAGCCATAAAAAATATCTACCAGCAATATCTAGGCATTGAAATCCTGTTATGTTTTTCATGATCTATAACAGTAATGTAAATGGACACTTCCATCTTTTTTAAAGGTGTTCTCCGGGATTTACATCAGGATAGGTCATCAATATGACATTGTTGGGGATCTTACACGCGCACTGATCAGCTATTTGAGGAAGCCGCAGCACTCTCGTAAGAGCCACAGGCTCCTCACAACCTACCAAGCACAACGCCATCCATTGTATAGCGACTGTGCTTGGTATTGAAGATCAGCCTCATTCACATGAATCGGACTGAGCTGCGCCTAGGCCATGTGACGTCACATGGCCTAGGAAGAGGCGCTGTGACCTCTTCATACAGCTACTGTTACACTTTAAAGCTCAATATTATTACATTTTTTTACTGGTTTTCTTTTTCATTTCATCAGTACTGTGCCATTGAAAATAAAATACAAAATACTGACCATGAGTAGTAGTCAACACAAATGATTAACCCTTTCCAGATCTCCTCTGTACATGTACAGCGGAAGTCAGGTCTTTGAAGGCTGTGTACGCCTTTGGGGGCAATTTCTAATGATTGCATTTTAATCATTTTGGGCTTTATTAAAAATATTGAGCTGTACTGTCACAAAGGTGAACTGTTTGTCTAAAAATATTGAGCTTTTCTATCACAAAGGGTGAACTGTTTGTCTAACTGTGTGAATGGTTCTTTTACTTTGTGCTGGTCATCTAATAAACCTTTGGAGTTATTTATCAAATGGATGTAAAGTAGAACTAGCTTACTTGCCCATAGCAACCAATCAAATTCCACCTTTCAATTTGGACAGATCCTTTGGAAAATGAAAGGAATCTGATTGGTTGCTATTGGTTGCTATGGACAACTAAGCCAGTTCTACTTTACACCAGTTTACTAAATTACCTCTAAATTACCAAAAGGCCATAAACACTTATTTAAGCCACATTCTTATCAGTAAGATAAGAATTAAGCTATGAAGTGTTTAGGAGGTCAGAGATCAGAGATAAGGAGCCGTCAGCTGAGCTGCCTGATGGAACAGAGGGAAAATTCACAGCCTGCTACTAGAGAATCTCAAGGCTGCACAAAGACAGGGGTTCAACATTTTTAATAAAGACTAATTGAAAAAACAGATTTTTTTAGCTCTAAATGAGTACAATGTAATAATAAAAAATGGTGTATATAGCCTTTAAAATGGCCACTTGATGATAGATTACAATATTTTACTCTTGGAAAACAGCTTAAATATGTTATAAATAATTTATGGAAGTGTTCCTTTAATATTTATTTGTGAAAAAAATGTTTTAACTTTAGAACACCTTGATATTTAATTTGTACCTGAACATGATGTACCTGAAAATTCATATCTCAGGGACTTATTGAGCAAGACTTCTGATTTTTTATAGAAAAGATTACTTGCATTTGAATGTAGGTATGTAAAGTATAGATGCTCTTATTTACGGAACACATCAAGAAAATTGCACATTTACTGAATTAAACCATTAAATGTTAACTGTATCTGCAAAAAATTTATATTGTGATCTTTAATTTCCACAGAGGATAATGATAATCCCAAGTCCGATGGAAAGGGTAACCTGTCTGAGCAGAGTGAGGATCCAGAGCCAGACCGTAAACAGCCTGGTCAACATTCTGATCCAGAAATGAATTGCGATGAAGATGCTAACAGCTCAAGTGATGCTTGTAGTGAGGAGAGTGAAGAAAGCGAAGACTGTGAGGTTAGAAAAGCAGCAGAAGAGATGGAACAAGGAGGCCTAAGTGCATTAGGGAGTATTAGTTCTTTGGGAGCACTTGGTCCCATGCACATTAAAGTTGAGCGATACACTGAAAGTGAAACAGACATGCGTGGACCTGAGTCCCTGAGTTCTGACAGTGCCAAAGACTCTGAGAGTGGAGAGGAGGAAGAAGAGGATGATGAGGAGAGAGCAGTCTGTGTCTCTGGTGTGCTAGGTAGACACCAACGGAGAAAAAGGAGGCGGAGAAAGAGTTTAGGGCAGTGTGGTGGCCGCAGGAGACGTCTGTCTGGGGGATCCAGCCCCAGTGGAATAGAGGGAGCATTAGGGGATCCTCCAAGACTGCTTCCTTCCACGCCTCCCCCAACAGGCACCTGTTCTTCTTCATCTGTGCTGAAGATCAAGACAGAAATGGCAGAACCTATTAACTTTGATAATGACAGCAGTATTTGGAATTTCCCACCTAATCGTGAAATCTCACGCAATGAATCACCTTATAGTATGACCAAGCCTCCAGCAGGGGGTGAGCACTTCTCCCCATCCCCATCATCTTCTACTGCTGCACCTCCAGCCCTCCATGTCTCTATACCAGACTCTGTTCTCACACCCCCAGGTGGGACGGAAGGAGCTGGGCGCAGCAAAGCGCAATATTCTGGATCCTCAGGGGGCTTGGGTCCTGTTAATTCAGATCCACTTTCACCTCCACTGTCTGCCTCACCTCGCGAGAAACCTCCCCAAACAGGCGGCCCATCAAATTCTCTTCTGTATGCAGGAGAGTTAGAAGCACTACAAAGGCTTCAAGCTGGCAATGTGGTCCTTCCTCTTGTGCATCGTGTTGCAGGAACCCTTGCAGGAACAGGGAGCAGTGGACAGAGGGTGTACACCACAGGCACCATTCGTTATGCCCCAGCTGAGGTGACATTGGCCATGCAGGGAAATCTGCTCCCTAATGCCCACCCTGTGAACTTTGTGGATGTAAATGGTCCTGGATTTGCTCTAGACCCCAAAACCCCAATGGAGATGCTGTACCACCATGTACACCGACTAAACATGTCTGGTCCATTTGGAGGAGCGGTGACAGGTGCTGGTCTTACCCAGGTCCCTGCTGCCAGTGTCTTCACTACAGCTGAAGGAATTTTCTCCTCTCTTCCATTCCCAGTGTACAGCAATGGTATTCATGCAGCACAGACTCTAGAACGTAAAGAAGACTGAGAAAAACAAAGAGGAAAATGACTGAAAGAGAGAAAGAAGAGAAAATAGACTTCAGAGAGCAGAGAAAGACGTTATATAATAATTCAGAATGTAGGTGGCTTTGTACTGGTGTTAGGGGCAGCTAAACCTGGCCACCCAATGTCTCCTCCGCTGCTCCCTAATCCAAAGCCGCAAGAGGAAGAGGTGGTCTTTCAGACTTAATCTGAATTACTAATATCCTCCTCCAAAACATATTGGGACCACTCGCCCTGTCTTCCACATTTCATACTTAGCTGGGCTGCATAAAATAAATGTTTCTCCATCTGCCTCCTTTTCTGCGGCTTTGGTTTAGCTGGCATATGCCTCTCCGGGGACCGCTCGCACTGTGCCCTTTGCTCTGTCACTTAGAGGAGGGAGCAACGGCTGCATTCTGATCCTTTACAACATAAATTTATTCCAGCACTTTGACTCACACCTCAAATTCCCTCTTTTGACCCGAAACCTTTATGGGCTTCTTTTACTCCTCACCCTGTCACTGCCAAAATACTGAGACATTGAATATGTTGTAATGTTTATTTCTCAGAATGTTTGGACCTCTCCTTCTCTGCTGCTAGACATTGGAGCCATTAACTTTTTATTTACCAGAAGAACAGTACCATGCATACTTCTCTGGCAAGGAAAGAGTTGGCAGGCATGCACTACTAGATGATGGAAGTATAGTCAGCCTTGCATTGACCCCCAGCATTGCAAAAGGATGTTGACTGAAACAGCCTGTAAACACCTGTGTATTGAAGTTAACAAAGATGCCTTTTCAAGGGAAATGTTATGGGTGTGTATATTTTATCATACACACGTCACATGCAGGAAAAGACAGTTTTCCACACCAGATTCCCATACTGTGACAAAGATGTGTGAATGAATTCTCCTAACCACAGGATAAAATTCAGGTATATGATGCCCAGCTGTTACTGAGGAAATGTCTTTTAGACACCTGAGAAGGAGCATAAGGTTCTTCTGGCAGTTATCAGTAGCCAAATTGCAGTTTTTGCTGTTAATTGCTGCCATTATGAAGTATAAGGACTGTTTTACTATAAGTTTACAAGGAATCTATTGTTCTCCCTCTCAAAATCTTCCAACATTACACTGTTGCCCATGAGTAGATGTTTTCACAGCATCCAATCAACACACCATAACAAACAAATGTTGTCAGAAAGATTCTGATTACTCTGAAGACATTATCTATTCTTCCAAAAATAAGATATTTTGGGGGAGGTGGATCAAACTATTGTAGAACTGGCATAGTTGCCTATAGCAACCAATCAGATTCCACCTTTCATTTTTAATTTTCTTGCTCCTCATGCCTACTCGGAGAAGATTTGAAGATATTAAATTAATTTAAGAGGTATTTTATGATCATTTCAGGAGAAAGTGCCAGGATAATGGGCATGAGCTGGTAGAGATTAGTTTGGGAGACTGGTCTTGGTTGGAAGATTGGTGGGACCATGAGAAGGATTGGAAGCAGGAAGGCCTTGTCAGCAGTTGGAGGTTAAATAGATAATGCATACCTCAGATTTTTCATTATGTTCTCTTAGATCCCAAATCAATTGTGGAAACATATTAAATAGATATGTGGAAACAGCAGTGGTAAGGCGCTGGAGAAGAAGTTAAGGTTTAGATGTAAGATCACTAATTTCAGAGGTAGGATATACAGTAAACAATTCACCTGGTATCCTGGCATTAAAGTGACAGGATTAGTAGAAATGGTCTGTATCACTGGGCAAAGTCAGAAGATAATAAGGTTTTTTTCTATAGACATTATACTAGCTCTAGCTAAACTAGAATCTTTTTTCCTCGTCAATCAGATAAACTGTTACCCCTTACTGGGATGAGGACAGGGTAGTCCTTTACCTTAAATACAAGCAACTTTTTACCTACTTACAGACAACTAAAGCTATTCTAGTGAATCAATCCATGCCGCTCATTAACAATACAAGCCAGGTTGTTTGCCCAGACAAAATAATGATATGGAAAAAGTGGGTTACTTTGCAGATTCCTTTTTTGCACAAAACACTTTACTGACCCGTCGTGTTTTTGGTGTTACATGTTGTGTGTCCTCACCAGCACTGTGTTTCTGTGTTTTACTTTACAGTAAATGAAGGGTTAAAAAGTAAGACATAGAAGTCATCTTAACCTGCATATTTTTAACATATATGTTTCTCTTGATTTGCTACTTTCTGTTCCATGTCTAATAAGCTTAGACGGGCTTACAAGTTCCTGTGAACAACTAACACATAGAAATTATTTACTGTATTCTCAGTCAGAAAGTCTCAGCCAAATTTTTGGAAAAGGCTAATGGGATTTTCAGGATGTAAGAAAAAGTTAAGAACAAGACAAGTGCAGGCATTGACTGAAGGGGAGAGGGGAATCTGAGTCATTCAGAAACCAAAAGTATGACGTTTCATGGAATAATGGATTTTTATTTCCTAGTTCCAGTCTGTTTGGCAGCTTATCTGTGAAACATCTATTACCAGGTGTGAGACTTTGTAATGTGTTGCTTCGTGTATTAAAAAAGAGAAAAAAACACAAATCTAAAGAGGTTTAGAAAAAAGAAAAAAAAAACATTTCCAAGTGTCTTTTAGCTGTCTCATTCCAGTTTCAACGTGTGTTACAATATGCAGTATATTCTAAGCTAATGTGAGTGTTTATATCTGTTGTCTTTCTCTGTGCTTTTAAAACTGTAGTCTGGGTCTGTCACGTTCTTTACTCCCTGTGTGTCAGTGAATCGGTGGTACCTGGGGGCTCGTGGATGTTTGTATAGTGGCAACGCTGCTTTCACTGTTGGTACACCCTATGGGTAACTTTGCTCTTTCCTTGTTTTAATTTTGGCTATCGCTTTTACTGTTGTGAAATTTCAGTACTCTGTCTTAATGACTGTTCTGTAATTTTTACCTATGTCTTATGTCTGTCTTTCCTACATAAACCAGCAAAGATCATTTTTGAAAAAAAATATAAAAAGCCACCGACATGCTTTGTGCAAGGGAGGAAAGGACAGCTATTTCTTCTTTCTCCACATAGAGATTACCATCTCTGTGACGCTGTAGCTGTAGAGAAGTTAATCTGACATATCAGTAGCCCAGTGTACTTTGCATCTATGCTATCTAGAGGAGGCTCATTAATGGTGATAGAAACATTGGTGTATTTTGTACACTTTTATCTAGACCTGTCAGTCTTCTTTTACATATGTTAGTAGTCCATGCAGTCCATCTCTGCCTGATGCAGCCGTAAATGCTTCTTTTTGTGTTTTTTTGCCCAATTACTGGCATTGCAGCCTTCCATTAAGCTGTAGGGTAACCCGGATCTGTATAATGTGATAACATTATACAGATCCCACACAATAGTGGGGTACTTTATTACAAACCTGCAATACATGAACTAATTCTAACTTCTCTGTCTCTATCTTTTGCTGCTTTTGAATAATTTTCTAGGCATGCATTGGTTCTACCTCCTATATGTCGAGAGGCAAATTAAAAAAAATAATACAAACTGCAAGTGTTAAGCCTCCTCTGTCATGGTCTTTTGTGTCTTCTTGCAGGGAAGGGGTTAATGTAATGTGGACCCTAGTTCTCTGCCAGAAAATCCAGCCATAAATCTAGTACTAGAAAAAACTCCTCTAGAATCTTCTAGAGATGGAATGGGTCAGTATGGTGACTCCCTTCACAGACTTGGTGGTTGCAAAACACTGAAATCTCACATCAGATTCTTTTTTGTTTTATCCTTTGTCTTCCATTCTTGTTTTCTGTTTGTTACTCTTCTGTTTCTTTTTTTTTAATATTTTTAATAGGTGTTTGTGTTGTGTTGAAGATTAAAGAAATAATATTATTAATAATAAACTATTGAAGATTTCTGGTTATTTCAATTGAGCAAATTTAACAGCTGCTTTCAAAATAAATTGTCTGACAGTTTTCAAAAATGACAAAAAGGTCATTTTTTTATTTGTGACGACTGTGTCTGTGTTTTTAACTGTTTCTTGTAAATTAATATGAAAACTTTATGAGGTTGGTGCCACTTTGGTTTATTATTCAAATGAAAAGGGAGGGTTAATAGGAAATAGAGTAAAAAATTGTACCTGTAAACCCAGCAGTGTTACCAACCTAAACGTTTAAAAGTATATATATTAAAACGTTAAAAAATGTGAACGTTATGGGTACGTTTTATCGTGTTTTGAAGACTAACTCAGTTTTAACTCAACGTGCCTCATCTGTTGTAAAAAAAAAATATAAGAAAAACATTATTTTTCCATTAACCATCAAATTAATACGGTGCAGAAAAGAAATGAAAAAAAAATTAAGCAAAAAAATCTGTACATAATTTCATTTTTTTTAAACAAGGTTCTTTTTATACTTTTCTAGGCCTGCTTACACACCATACATGCTGTCTTTTATGTAAATTAATTTTGGATTCATCCGGCAGGTACCATTTTCATAATAAACTTTACATTTTGGATTTGTTTGCAGTTTTGGCATCTTTTATTTCACACATTAACACCATCCTGATCAAGATGAATCTTATTGCTGGGTCATATATGATTTTTAAACATTAAGGCCCTGATTTATCAACAGAAACAATTTGCCTTTTGTCTTTACATGTGTCTTTTCGTGTGAAGGTAACGATCTGTGAGCCAAATTGATGAAAGTGGCACACAGCACAGGCAAACCCTATGATAAATAAAGTAAAAAAACAATGTACTCCACAGGAACGCCCACAAAACAGCTGGAAGAAAAAAAATAACATTCGCCTGTCGCAGTATAATGATAAATTTGTCTAACAAGTAAAGCAACAAAAAATAAAGACAAATTCAATCTGATAAATCTGGGCCCTAGTGATTTTATGTCTTAATCTATAAACAGAGCAGAGTTTTTTTCAAGGGGGTCTGTCAGGATTTTTGTCCTTTGCCATATTGCTGACAGAAATATGTAGGAGCCGGGATGAGCAGTACAATCATACCTTTTGTGGAACTTTTATCATCAAGATTAGTGAGAATATGATGTTTTATTCTGTCAAATTCTGCTCTCTCAAGTAGCCAGGGCATGGCTGATGTGCTCTCTCTTTTGAGCTGCTTCATATTTCCTCTCCTCTGCTCTCAGTAATGCTGTAGCTTCCATCCAGGGGACCACTACTGCTATCGTTCAGAGAGGAGGGGAGAGACTGTGAAACAGCTCAATGCAGCGAGTACTTCACAGTGCATTTCTGGGGACCTGAGAGAACAGAATTTTGCAAAATAAAACATCATATTCTCACTCCTGAAGCTCCACAAAATGTATGTTTGTATTGCTTTTGCCAGCTCCTACCTAGTGTGTCAACAGCTTAGCATGATCAAAACTGCTGACAAACTCCCCTTCAGCTTGTGGTTACCATAAAGAAACTCTATGTTTAACAAATAAATAAACAAAAAAAGCAGTGTTTAGCGCATTTTGGGGGAAATTCGTTATTACATTTTCAATGCCACAACCGTGGCATTGAAAAGTCTCGGATTATGGTGCATGCCGCCACATTGCACAATTTTCTGCACTTTTTTTGCTGTTTTATCCTTCTTTTGATGCTTTTCAAAAGTGACAAGAAAAGTTTGTCAAGTTTAAAGAGGCTCTGTCACCACTTTCTAACCTATGTAATTAGATACATAGGCATATAGGTCTATTAATTCTCTCCCCAGACATATCTGTATATAACAGAAGCAGGCAGCCATTAGCCCGGAAAAGTAACTTTTAAAAATATGCAAATGAGTCTTCGGAGCATCGAGAGGTGTGCTCTTTTCGTCCGAGCACCGCATCTGCGACGCCTTCCCCGCTCCTAAACACGCCCTGTATCATGTAAACCCGCCCCCTCCTTCATGATGGACACTTCGGTCTAGCGCTGAAATCCTGCGCCTGCACACTCATCCCGGGTACGGCGCATGCGCACTACGCTTGCAGCGCCGAACACTGCAAGCGCTTTTGATGTAGTACCCGGGATGAGTGCGCAGGCGCGGGATTTCAGTGCTAGACCAGAGTGTCTAGCGCTGTCCATCATGAAGGAGGGGGCGGGTTTACAGGATACAGGGCATGTTTAGGAGCGGGGAGGGCGTCGCAGATGCGGTGCTCGGACGAAAATAGCACGCCTCCCAGTGCTCCGAAGACTCATTTGCATATTTTTAAAAGTTACTTTTCTGGGCTAATGGCTGCTTGCTGTTATATACAGGTATGTCTGGGGAGAGGATTAATAGACCTATATGCCTATGTATCTAATTAATATAGGTTAGAAAGTGGTGACAGAGCCTTTTTAAGGAGGCTATAACAGATTAACCATAATTTGCAACAGGAATTCATAGTGTAAAAAGGAACAGGTATACGCTACTTTTTATCTGCAACTTTTTCCCCTTTTCTGCCACTCACAACTTTTCTAAAGAAGAGGGCGTGGTGTTGGTGGGGAAAAGGGTGGGCAGGCAGGCCAGTCTCATTTATCATTTTCTATGCCTGTCTACACCGGTGCCCCTACATAACTTAGGCAGATGAACCACCAGTGCAGGAGAGACAAAGACCGGCGCATAAATCACTGGTCTTCATAAATGTCCCCCTATGCCTTTCATAGCACACATAAATTAAAATTTTGGACAGCCACAGATGCATGAAATCTATGAACAGGCATGCACTTCTTAAAATGTACCTGTCAGCAGTCATATTGCCTGGTAGGGTTGATCATGCTTATTAAATTGATTTCTGTTTTATGGTTATATGATCAACTGCTGCAGCGATAATAGTTTTTATATTTAGGCAAATGACCTAGTCCGAACACCGAGTGGCTAGTAATAGCGCTTGGAGCACCACTACTGCTTCACCCCTCAGTGCTCTATACCTGCCCCTGTGATTGACAAGGCTATTAGTCAATCAAAGCAGAGGGGGGGAGTGTATTGACCACAAGCGGGCGTAACTGTAGCAGTGCTCCAAGTTCTACTGCCAGCCACTCGGTGCACTACTAGGTCAATTCTATAAATACAAAGAAAAAATCTATTGCTGCATCAATTTATTGCATGGCCATAAAACAGATATTAATTTAATCAGCATGATGAACCCTACCAGGCAATATGCCTGGTTTAAAAGGGCTGATCATGCTGGCAGGTGCTCTTTAAGAAATTGGCTGCATCTCACTCCAGAATATTTCAGTTCAAGACTGCCGTATGAAATTTCATTTCACTCCCATTTTTTCCTCATCTTTAGCCTACTTTCACACGAACGTTGTGTTTTGCGGTCCATTGTAACAATGCCTATCCTTGTCCGCAAAACGGACAAGAATAGGACATGTTCTATTTTTTTTTTTTTTGTGGGCTACGGAACAGACATGCGGATGCGGACAGCACACAGTGTGCTGTCAGTATTTTTTGCGGACCCATAGAAATGAATGGGTCCGCATTTTATCAGCAAAAAATGTGGATCGGAGCCCGCAAAAAATACTGTCATGTGAAAGAAGCCTTAGGCTAGTTTCACGCAAACGTTGTGTTTTGCGGTCCGCAAATTGCGGATCCACAAAAAAAAACGGATGACGTTCGCATGGCATTCGTTTTTTTGCGGATCCATTGTAACAATGCCTATCCTTGTCCGCAAAACAGACAAGAATAGGACATGTTCAATTTTTTTTTTTGCAGGCTACAGAACGGACATGCGGATGCGGACAGCACACAGTGTGCTGTCAGTATTTTTTGATGACCCATAGAAATGAATGGGTCCGCATTTTATCAGCAAAAAATGTGGATCGGAGCCCGCAAAATATACTGTCGTGTGAAAGAGGCCTTAGTACTACTATTTCCATATTTTGGACTTTTTTCATAGGCACTAATTTTAGCTCCTCCTCTTTCCTCTAGAAATAATAAAAACTGTGCTTAGACTTCTTTATTTCTGATGCAACAGGTCATATACAGATCTATAATCAAAGTCACATATGTAAGTTGGTTGAAAATTTGGATTAAGGCCTTATTCACACGTCAGTGTTTTGGTCAGTGATTTCCATCAGTGATTGTGAGCCAAAACCAGCATTGGAGTCTACACAGATATGAGGTATAAGGGTAAGATCTGTTCCTGTTCTGTGTTTAGAGCTGAACCTAGTTTTGGCTCAAAATCACTGATGGAAACCACTGACCAAACACTGACTGTGAATGAGGCCTAAGACCCCTTTATCAGCAAGGGACGTTCCTAGGAATGATCTGTTATAGACAGTGGATGTGGATCCACTGTGCCAATCAACCAGTTTGACTTTGGGCTAGTCCTGAGGGTGTTATACTGGCAGTCCTCTGGTTTTCACCCTTTAACACCTATACAGTGATGTTGCTTTTGCTGCAGGGGAGCCACCAGTCTCTACCTCTTGAAATAATCCAGTGTGGTTGGCTGCTCACCCATGGGGGTCAGAAATGCTGGTGCAAAGTACCAATGGATCAGGCAAACAGGCAGAGTTCAGGACAGTCAGATTTTAATGTACTGTAAATCTGTGAAACTAATCTGAGGTCAGGGCATGCAGCAGAGGGTTAGTCCTCTAAACAGGCAGTGGTCGGGGCAGGCAGCGGAGGGTCAGAATTGGTAGACAGTAGACAGGAGTTCTATACACAGGCAAACAAAAAGGAACCGCATACCTTTACTTGGAACTAGCAAGCTAGACAACCTAAAGCTCAGATACCGTCCCACTGGGGAAGGTGCCTATATACCCTGAATCAGTCAGCTGGGGAAGACTCAGGGAATGCAAGCTCCAGACCTTTAAGAGCACGGAAGTGCATGCCTACAAGCAGCTAAGTGCAGGCTATGGCTTGCAGGAGGAGAACAAGACTCCAGTTGCAGTGCCAGCTGTGGGTGAGAAACAGGAGAGGCAGTGGGTGAAGGCCCCAGATGGGAGGGTTGAGTAAGGCAGCGCCTGTGCTTTCCTGTAGACCAGGACAGTCACAAGCATGACAATTGACCTTCTGTAAAAGTACCCGTCTGATCACCTGATGAGTGACAAAATGTCTGTTCATCAGGTGGAAGAATTATCATTTCTGGGTGAAAACATTGTTTCTGGGGACCATATCATTTTGGATAATCAATAATCTGCTGTCCACAAACAATGAATGATTGTTGTAGTGATCACTTGTCCACATCCAGTGGAAGTGATTGCTGCATTTCAATACAGATTTCACCTTCTCTAATCATGCATTTGAAAATCGAGCATTTATAGCCATTATTGCTTCATTCTGATCATAAGCCATGGCTCTAGCAAGAGTCTAAGGGCCCCTTTACATGGCATACTTAGTAGGCAATTATTGGGAATCCACTATTGGGTTCCCAATAGTTGCCTGTTAGGTCTACCAATACAGTGCAGCATGACGCCCATAGAAGACAGGTAGTGAATACAGTCAGCACCAGGAACGCTATATTCACCGCTCTTCGGCCTTATTGTGTACTAATAGTGTACTAATAATGTAAGCGCTCATTCGTATTCTCTTCATAAGATGCAGTGCTATTTTTCCCCCACTTTGCTGGAAAAAGTTGCCTCTTATGGAGCGAAAAAAATACGGTAATTTATTATGACATTTGGCACAAAAAATACTCTGCGTAACAAGTTTAAATTAGAAATGCTAGGTAAGTGCTTTCAATCTGTGGGCAGCATGTTCTAGAATGAAGAAACCTGAACAGTAGCTGTTATTATAAAACAAAGGAGAATGTGTCTATATTAATGTGGTTTACCAGGTTTTTTGCATTGATGAAAATGGCTGGCTCTGCTGTACCAGAACCAGTCACTCATCCATGGATGGTGATGTGTCAGTACTTTAGTGAGTGCCACCCCTCGCTCAGGTCTTGTGGGAAAAGATGTCTCCAGCTCTTGAATGAACCAAACTTGAGATACTCTGATCCTTGTAGATGCCATGTGTATTTAAAGCCTTCAATGTATAATCTAGATTTTTTTCACCTGATGTATTTTCTAAATAGGAACACTAAACATAAAAAGTACACAAAAATCCTAACACTTCATCCCTCAAACTATTTTTTTCATTATTTGATTTTGTCTTATATTACATTTAAACTCCCACTGAGCTTCCTGTTCTGAGAGGGCTGCTGTAAAGATCATTATTGGTGCTGAGTTTGATTCTGTAGACTGAGTGGATGTTGTTGTAACTAGGATAATGGCTAGCAGAATTGCAGGTTTTTCTGTGGCCACTTTGCCATATTTATATTTATCTGGTGCACAATGTGCAGGGTGAATACTGTTGCGAAAAATGAATGCATGCTGCCCATCAGGAAGCTCGCATAAGAGATCAAAATGAAGAGCAAAATGCCACACTCAAGATTGCTGCCAACATTGCTTCTCACTGAGCAAGAAGTTAGTGGGGTAAAAATGGTGAGCTTGGGGAAAGGAGGAGCAGAAAAGCAGCTAGTTTAATGTGACTCAGAAAACAAAGGCCTGAGGTTACTCTGCTCCCAGACAAAACTGCCAAGTTGGAGGATGATCAGAGTTGGCCCTGAATGCAAGATGGGACATCTTGGGGCATCCCTAGGCCAAAGAATCTGGGGCTTGGACCCTGGATGTATTGTCCAGGACCAGGAAAGTAGTGGCAGATACAACTGTATTGCTGTCCTCAGAAAGGCAATACAGTTGAATATCGCAGTGGGGCATGGGGACCAATGGTTCCTGGCCCTTGTCATACAGGCCTCATGCATTGTTTGCAGATTGGATGCAGACCCATACATTGGAATGGGGCTGCAATCGATGCAGGTAGCACACTGTCTGTTGTCCATATCCCTATGTCCATTCCACAGGCCCACAAAAAAATAGAACATGTCCTATTCTTATCTGTTTTGCAGACAAGAATAGGCATTTGTAACAGGCGTTTTGCGGGACCTGCAAAAGGTAAAAAGCGGGATGGACCCAGCCGGTATACGTGTTTTGTGGTCTTGTGCAGGAGGCCTCACTCTGAATGGCCACCAGGTCTGAAGCGAATTTTGGCCTGTGTTGCAGACTGAAGCATACAGTACTGGGGAATACAGAAGGGCATTTTAACTAGTGGGGACACTACTGTACATGGGGATAATATAACTGCCAGGGGCACTACGGGGGATATTATGTTTGCCAGAGGCACTACGGGGGGACATTATAAGTACTGGAACAATACAGAGGGGATATTATATCTACTGATGACATTACTGGGGACTTAACTACTGAAAGCACTACAGGGGGACATTATTTTATAAATACTGGGCACAATAAAGGGGTTTTTATTACTACTGGGAGTACTTTAGGGGGTCTTATCATTACTGAAGACACTCTTTTACTACTGGTGGCACTATGGGGGGCATTATTATTCGGCACAATATGGAGGGCACTACTACTAATGAGCACTCAGGAAGCATTTTCACTGTAAGGGGTGTTATGAGTAATAAGGGAGAGAATTGGTGTGACTTTTGGGAGCATTACTAGTATATGGAGGGACAATCTTATGGTACCTTTATTTTGGGCCTTGGGGAGCACATGGGGCACAGTATTGCAGGTAACAGTGTGGCTGAAAGACGAGGAAAAATAACAACTAAATTAGAAGATGTCACTGGATATAATAGGTATGTAGTGCTGTATACTCATGTATATTTTATAGTGCTGAATGTAATGTCTATCTAAATATGCCATAAGCACTGGAGCGGAAGGGGGGGAGTGCACAAACATATTTCACATTCACCACACAGCAAGAGGGCCTGTCTGCTTTAAAATGCCAGGGCTGGATTTCAGTCCCAGTGGTCAGATGATCACATTTTCAAGTCCCTTAGGGGTACTAAAAATAAATAAATAAAAAAAATAACATTTTCCCCATTTTAAAAATATAAATAAACAATAAAAATAATGATCATTAGTATCGCCACATACCAAAATCCTCATACTATGAAAATATGAAAGTATTTATTTTACAGAGTGAATGCCATAAAGGAAAAAAACTAAATGGCTGGTTTGCCATTTTTTTGGTCACTTAACCTCCCCCCAAAACAATAAATAAATAGTGATCAAAAAGTCATTCACACTTCAGAATGATATCAATGAAAAATACAGAGTGCGCCTTAAAAAATGAATCCTTGCACAGCTCTGTAGATGTAAATACACAGTGGAGTCACGTTATTCTGCACACTTTCAACATCGGCAGTGTGTAGCTCATGAAGGAAATCACATGTTGTGAGCTGGCTTGGTGGGTAAATGGGCTGTCTGCACACATATCCCTCATTGCTGTCAATTTATCAGAGTTGCAATAAGGGATGATTATTGGCTTTGAGTCCAAGAGTGACAGTATTTTTGAAACACTGCAGTTTATGAACTGTTCACGTTCGATAAAGCAGAAAACTAATTCGAAAGGGCAACCCTTTACCAATCAGCTGGGGGACGTTTCTCATACTGCCACGAAATTTAAGTCTTTTCTGCCAATGCAACTTTGTAACCATAGGTGCAGTAACCATCCGTCTGCTTTGGAGCCCCATACACAGTAGGGTTTGCCGAACTATTAATTTATATATACATATGGTGGCCCTCTTGTTGATTCTGTCATTGCGCTGCTCCACAGTAGCATATTTCTTATTTGCAGTGGTGCAATTTGTGCACTTACAATATAGTTTCAGCAGCATGTGAATATTTTGCAAACTGCGCAGTTTCAGAAATACTGCCACCCTTGGCTGGAAAGCCAATCATCATCCCTTTTTTCAACAGCAATGAGGGTGTAACAGCGGCTGCTGTGCGCCGCTGTACCCCTGCTTACCGCTGCCGTTTTGGGCGTCGTATCCAGCGTTGAGCTGCTGGTTGTACTTTCCATTCACCGCTGCAGTCCTGAGCGCTGCCTGTGTAGTGCTGTTGCATGATGATCCGCTCCAGAGCTTCCATACTGCCCTGTATTACTCACTCCCTCTGGGCTGAAGCTGTTTTCGATCATGTGACCATGCTAGGTCATGTGGGTTGGTCATGTGTCCTGATTGACCAACCCTGGACCTATTTAGTTTGCTCAGCCCTCTCCCAAGATGCCTCAGTGTCAAGGTCCTATCTTGCATTTTGGTTATACCTGTTCCTGCTTGTGTTCCTATGTTCTGACCCGTGCCTTGTTATTCGACTCCGGTACCTGCCTGATCCTTGCCTGCCTGCATTGACCTTCCCGTTGCCGACCCAGATTGCCTGACTACGTACCTGTGCCGCCTGCCCTGACCCTTTGCCTGTCTGACTCTGCTTCTGCCTCATTCCTCGTTCCTGGTTTGTCTCTCCTGGATTCGACCCGGCCTGTTTACCACCGCTGTACTACAGGTACCTTCGTAGGTATCTCTTGGTCCCCCTGGACCAGCTGCCTCGTGTCCCGACCCTCGTCAGGAGGTAGCGACCTGGTGTTCCCCTCGGAAAGTCTATCCCCACCATCAGGGGTAATTGTGAAGATCGAGGGGTTTCACTTAGACAACGCCCTTAGAGGAGGTAGGGCGCGAGGCACAGTGGGTCCACACCTGCTTATTCGTGACAGAGGGATATGTGTGCAGACAGCCTATCACACACCTTATATACCCACAAAGTTAGCTCATGGCATGTGGCTTCCTTCAATGGCACTGCCGACCATTTTACATTTTTCAGTTTTGGACAGCAGTTCATAAAAAGGATGCCCAGGAGCTGGAAAAAGTACTATGAAGATCGACTAAATTGATAAGGGTCATGAAGAGTCTTAGTTATGAGGAGAAAATAATTTTATTTATTCTTCAGAAGAGGCATCTATGGCGAGGACATGATTAAACTATATAAATACTAGCAGAAGGACTCTGCTTTGCGGTTTGTGTGTGTCGTTTAACAGTATTGAAGATATCCCCCTTAACAGTGACCACCACAGCACCCACCCCTTAACACTAACCCCCACAGTGCCCCGCCTTCTTAAAATAGGACCTCCACAGCAGCCCACCCTCTTAACTTTGACCTTTACAGCAGCCCTCCCCTTTAACAGTGAGTTCCACAGCATCCCACCCCCTTAACAGTGACCTCTATAGCACCCAACACTGATCATAGGTTACAGTCCCCTTAACTGTGACCTCCACCATTGCCCCCTTAACAGAGATCTCCACAGTGACTGCCCCTTTAGCAGTGACCTCCACTGTACCCCGCTCCCTTTACAGTGAACTCAATACCCCACAGGATTAACAGTGACCTCGAAATTACCCTGCTGCCACTTTAATAGTGGCCTCCACAGTCCCCTGCTCCTTCAACAGTGACCTTCACAGTGCCCGCCCCTTTAACATTGACCTCTACATCGGCCTGCCCCCTTAACAGTAACATCCAAAGCGTCCCCCTGTAACAGTGACCTCCACAGTGGTGCCCCTTTATTAGTGACCTCCACAGTACCATGTCTCCTTAACAGTGATTTCCACAGCACCACAGCTGTCCCTTTAATAGTGACTTTTACAGTCCCCGCCCCCTTAAAAGTAACCTCCACAGTGCCCACCCCTTTAACATCCACAGTACCCTGTCTTGTTAACAGTGATTTTCACAGTAACCCACCCACTTAACAGTGACCTCCACAGAGCTCCATTCCCTTAACACTAACCTCCATGGTGGACCGTCCCCTTAACTGTGACCTCCACAGCAGTCCTGCCCCCTTAACTGTGACCTCCAGAGCACTCCGCTCCCTTTAAACCTTACCTGCCCTGCCCCTTTAAGGCTGACCCACAGCAGTGAAGAAAAATGGCTTGGTTGTTATGCAAACCAAGTGTAAAGCTGTGTATGTAAAGACTAAGGGCCTGAGAGTTTCTACTAGCTGATAAGGGTCATGTGACCGTGTGTATGGCAGTTGGGATATGAGGAGAAAGACCTGCAGGCTTCTATTGGCTAATGTAGGTCATGTGCCATATTTGCATTTTTGGGAATATCTCCAGAATGGTACATGCTAGCAAGCTGAGACCCGGTCTAAAACCTTCCAAGACACCTGATGTACCTGTGTGCCAAATTTCGTGATTGTAAATGCAACAGTGCGGATTCCTTTAGCAGACAGCAAACATACATACATGCATACACTCAGCTTTATATATGAGACTAGCTGAAGGACCCGGCTTCGCATGGGTATATTTCATCTATTTCATGTTTGTGTTTGTCATTAAAAGATATTGACAGTATCCACTATAGCAGTGACCTCCACATCGCCCCACCGCTTAACACTGACCCCCCCCCCCTCAGTGCCCCGTCTCCTTAAAATGGGATCTCCACAGCAGGCCACCCCCTTAACATTGACCTTCACAGCAGCCAGCCTGCCCCTTTAACAGGGAGTTCCACAACACCCCACCCTCTTGACAGTGACCTCCACAGGGGCCTGCCCCCTTAACAGTGACTACAACACCCACCCCTTAACACTGACCATAGGTTACGGTCCCCTGAACTGACCTCCACCATTCCCAGACCCCTTAACAGAGACCTCCACAGCGACTGCCCCTTTAACAGTGACTGCCATAGTACCCCACTTCCTTAATGGTGACCTCCACTGTATCCTGCTCCCTTAGCAGTGACCTCACAGTACCCCGCAGCCCCTTTAATAGTGGCCTCCACAGTCCCTTCCTCCCTTAACAGTGACCTCTACAGCGGCCTGCCCCCTTAACAGCAACATCCACAGTGCCCTCACCTTTAACAGTGACCTCCACAGTGGCCGCCCCTTTATTAGTGACCTCCACGGTACCCCATCTTGTTAACATTGATTTCCACAATAACCTGCCCCCTTAACAATGACCTCCACAGCGGCTGTCCCTTTATTAGTGACATCCACAGTACCCCATCTCCTTAACCGTGATTTCCACAACACCCCGCCACCCTTAACAGTGGCCTCTACAGAAATCTGCCCCTTAACACTGACCTCCATATCAGACCGTCCCCTTAACTGTGACCTCACCGCAGCCTGCCCCTAGAATGGCCAGAGGTCCGGTTTTAGGCTGGATAGTCTGGCTTTCAGACTCCCTGTCCTCTGTCTGGCACAGGGCCTGGACCAGGGATGGGATTCAAATTTTTAACAATAGGTTCCCTACTCAACGCCGGACATGCGCCATCGCAACACATGTTTACATATACATGCGCCATATATATGCAACACACATACATATAAATATGCCATATATACACAACACACACATACTACCCAACTTTTAAAAAGCCTAAGTAGCTAAACTATGGAATGGAAGTGCTCATCTCCAGCTGCCACTGTGATTTTAACAGCCGGATCTGGAGAACCTGATGGAACTGGCTGAATCCCATGCCTGGTCTGGATGGACACAGGGATGTCCTTTTGAACAGCTCACTTCCAGACAGCAGCACTGTGCTGTCTGAGCATGAGCTGCAGAGAGAAAGTCACCCACCCTCCCACCCCTGCAGCTGACAGAAGTTAATTTTTTCAATTCCTGTCGGCTGTGGAGTGGGATGGGCGTGGCCTAACCATGTCAGGGTGTGGCTTAGCTGGACTGGGGGCAGGGTTTTAAGTTGTGTGACCTCCACAGCACTCCGCTCCTTTAATAGTGTCATCCACAGCGCTCTGCACCTACAGCAGTGAAGAAAAATGGCTGGGTTGTTATAGAAACCTGGTGTAAAACTGTGTGTATGTGGAGACTAAGGACCTTCTATTGGCTGATAAGGGACATGTGACCGTGTGTATGACAGTTGGGATATGAAGAGAAAGACCAGCAGGCATCTATTGGCTAATGTAGGTCCTGTGATATGCCATATTTCCATTTTTTGGGAATATCTCAGAGAGCTAGGGAGCTGAGACCAGGTCTAAAACCTTCCCGGACACCTGATGTACCTGGGTGCCAAATTTCAGAGTTGTAAATGCGACGGATTCCATTAGTGCACATAAACACATACATACACACATACAGTCAGCTTTATATATTACATTTAACAAGACTGTACAAAAAAAGTGAAATGCTGTTCCTTGCAAAATCTACTCAGAATACAAGGGGCACTGCCTCCATCTGGAGAAGAAAAAGTTCAGTCTCCAGAGGTGACAAGGATTCTTTACTAAAAGAATTGTGAATCTGTGGAAGAGTCACCTCAGGATATGGTAATGGCAGGAACAGTTGACTGTTTAAAAAAAAGAGACATACCGTATTTTTCGCCCATAACTCACCTAGGTTTTAGAGGACAACAAGAAAAAAAATATTTTTCATTAGACCTTTGGTCAGACCAGCAATCAGAACCTCAATGTTAATCAGACCTCAGCTAACAGCCCTAATAAGACCCCCAATGTTGATAAGACCCCAATAAGACCTCAGATCAGACCCCAATGTGAATAACCCCCAAACAGACCTCAGATAAGAGCCCCATGCCTCTCATCAGCCTCATGTCAGCCCCCATGCCTCATGCCAGCCCCATATCAGCCCCCAGCCTCATGGCAGCCCCATGTCAGCCCCCATGCCTCATGCCAGCCCCATGTCAGCCCCCATGCCAGCCCCATGTCAGCCCCCAGCCTCATGCCAGGCCTAATGCCTCAGATCTAATAAAATAAAAAAAATCCACTTACCTTTCCTTCTCCTGGATGCTGCCGCTCCTCTCCGCCCGCGCTCTTTCTTCTCCCTGCCGCCGGCTGTGCTGTGACCCGGCGCGCACAGCGTGAGGTCACAGAGCGCCCTCACACTGTGCGCAGCACAGCGGAACGGAGGACCAGGAAGCGGTAAGTACCAAGTCTTCATCACTTCCTTGTCCTCCGGTGCTAATGAGATGGTCACCTCCTGTTGAAACCCTGACTCCAGTCCTAGCTTACTAACAGGTAGGCGAGTTCATACGCTGGAAACCTGGGACCCTAACTGTCCCTGAAGGACCCTGAAGCCAGTGACTGGAATGAGACAAACTGGACGAACAGTAGTCTCCCCTCAGGCCCAAACACCTAAACACAGGGAAGATATGCACAAATAAATGAAAGGGAAAGAAAACACTTAACTATCCTGAAGATAATGGCAGCAATGGGATCTCCACTGAGAAACACACACCAGCAAACCACGGACACCACAGAAAGTATAAACCGCACAGCATGGTGGAAGAAGCAACACTAAATAGACAAAGATAATTGATAAAAACACCTTCATCTGAAGGGAGAGGGTGTGGCGAATGCCAGCAACAAAACAACCAAAGGAGAACCTGTCAATTTAACCCACGGGTTGCCAATCTGACAGACCTCCTGATACCTGTCGCAGGAATGTCCGTGACAGTACCCCCCTTCTACTGGTGGCCTCCGGACACCCAGGACCAACTTTATCCGGATGAGACCGGTGAAAAGCTTTCACCAAACGACTGGCATTCACGTCAGAAGCCGGTACCCACGTCCTCTCCTCTGGTCCATAACCCCTTCCAGTGAACAAGATACTGAAGAGATCTACGGAGAACTCGAGAGTCAAATCATCTTGGCGATTTGGAATTCCAAACTGCCGTCCACCATGACAGGCGCAGGTGGTAAGGGAGATGGCTCCAATGGTTCAACATATCTCTTAAACAAAGATCTGTGAAACACATTATGAATTTTCAGGGTCTGAGGAAGTTCAAGACGAAATGCTACAGGATTAATGCTGGCAGTGATCTTATATAGACCAATAAATCTTGGACCCAACTTCCAAGATGGAACTTTCAACTTAATGTTTCTTGTGGACAGCCACACAAAGTCACCCACTCTTAGGTCCGGACCATTCATGCGTTTCCTGTCAGCCACACGTTTGCACTTGTTGCCTATATTTATCAAGTTATTTTGAAATTTCCGCCATATAGATGACAATGATGATGAAAAATGTTCTTCGTCAGGGATACCAGAAGTATCTGAACCAGAAAATGTGCCAAACTGCGGGTGAAACCCATATGCCCCAAAAAACGGCAACTTGCCAGTGGACTCCTGTCTACGATTGTTTATGACAAATTCCGCCAGAGACAAAAACGAGGACCACTCCTCCTGATTCTCAGAGACAAAATATCTCAAGTAAGTCTCCAGACTCTGATTAGTACACTCCGTCTGTCCGTTTGATTGAGGATGAAACGCCAAAGAGAAGGACAGCTGTACCCCCAGATGAGTACAGAACGCCCTCCAGAATCTGAAAACGAACTGAGTCCCACGATCCGAGACCATGTCAGTGGGAATGCCGTGGAGTTTCACAATATTGTCAACAAACACTTCTGCAAGTGTTTTAGCATTAGGTGAGTCCATGGTCTTGACGGGAGGGGCAACGGAAGTAGGGGTCCAGAAGGTCGAGTATGTGTCACTTTAGCGCGTGCACAGACACTACAGGCCGACACATAGTCCTCAACACACTTACGCAGGCCTGGCCACCAGAATCTACGAGAGAGGAGTTCGACAGTGGATTTACTCCCAGGGTGTCCCGCAAGCACCGTACAGTGATGTTCCTCAAATACCTTATGACGCAATTCAGATGGAACAAACAATTTCCCAGGGGGACAAGACTCCGGTGCGTCTCCCTGGGACTCTATCACCTTAGCCTCAAGATCAGGGTAAAGAGCGGATATCACCACCCCTCTTGACAAAATAGGACTCGGATCTTCAAAATCACCACCTCCGGGAAAACTACGTGACAAGGCATCCGCCTTGACATTCTTAATCCCAGGACGATATGTGACAATGAAATTGAATCTGGTGAAGAACAAAGACCATCTGTCCTGCCTCGGGTTAAGTCGTTTAGCCGACTCCAGGTAAGCCATATTTTTGTGATTAGTGAAAACCGTGATAGGGTGAATCGCCCCTTCCAACCAATGATGCCATTCCTCAAAAGCCAACTTAACGTAATTTCTCTCCGCAGCAGAGATTTTTTTTTCAAGAAAAAGGCACATGGGCGCCATTTACCTGGTGACGGACCCTGTGACAAAACTGCTCCTACCCCCACCTTGGATGCGTCAACCTCCACAATGAAAGGTTGTGACACATCTGGCTGTACCAATATAGGGGCAGAAGAAAAGCACTCCTTCACAGCGGAAAATGCTCACAATGCTGCATCAGACCACACTGAGACATCCGTCCCTTTCCTAGTCATGTCAGTTAAAGGTTTAACTATTGTCAAATAGTTCTTGATACATTTTTGGTAATAGTTAGTGAACCCCAAAAACCGCATAAGAGCCTTCAAATTTTCAGGTCGATTCCAGTCCAAAACAGCACCGACTTTCTCTGGATCCATACGAAAACCTGAAGATGACAGCAGGTATCCTAAGAATTGTACCTCTTGTACAGCAAAAACACATTTCTCTAATTTTGCTTACAAGTTGTTGTCTCTTAAGCTCTGCAACACCTGTCTAACGTGATCCTGATGTGTCACCATATCTGGAGAATAAATTAGTATGTCATCCAAATACACGACTACAAACCTCCCCACAAGGTGATGAAAGGTGTCATTGACAAAATGCTGGAAGACAGCAGGAGCTTTGGTCAACCCAAAAGGCATGACCAGGTACTCAAAGTGGCCCTCAGGAGTGTTAAAAGCCGTCTTCCATTCATCCCCTTCCTTGATCCTGACTAGATTATATGCCCCCCTTAAGTCCAACTTGGAGAACACCTTGGCATCAACAATCTGCTTAAATCAGGAATCAAAGGAAGGGGGTAAGAATCACGGACAGTAATCCGATTGAGTTCACAGAAATCCAGACATGGCCTAAGAGTTCCGTCCTTTTTTTTATTACAAAGAAAAACCCTGCTGCCACTGGAGATTTCGAAGGTCTTATGTGTCCATTAGCCAAACTCTCAACAATATATTCTTTCATGGCCGTTCTCTCAGGTCCAGAAAGGTTATACAGCCTAGATTTGGGCAATTTTGCTCCGGGGATAAGATTGATAGGCCAATCGTATTCCCGATGTGGGGGTAAATCCTGGCATCCCGTTCAGAAAATACATAAGCGAAATCAGATATAAAAGAGGGAAGTGTTTTAGTGGTTAGCGCAGAAAAAGATGTATTAAGACAATTGTCAACACAATAATCACCCCAATCCACAATCTGTCTAGTATGCCAATCGAAGGTTGGATTGTGTTTGCTTAACCACGGTAAACCCAGCACCATAGGAGCAGGAAGACCTTCCAACACAAAACATGAAATTAGTTCCTGATGAAATTCACCCACTCTTAATCTGATATCATGCACCATCTGAGACAAACACTTCTGAGATAGAGGTGCAGAATCACAGAATCAAACACAGAAATCTTCTTTTCCAATGCACTCGGAGACAATCCATGCATACGGACAAACTGAGCATCGATCAGATTCCCCCACGCCCCCCTGTCGGTAAACACGTCAATTCTCACAACTTTTGACTCTAGCGCCACCCCAGCAGTCAGGATAAAACGGGTACTACAGGATGAAAAATGCACATTTTCTTTCTCACCACCCACCCCTCCAAGAGTGAGATGGGAATTGAATGCCCCCTTTCCTTTTCTCTATTTTAGAGACTGAATGCATGGACATGCGTTGATAAAGTGTCCTTTCTGTCCGCAGAAAAAACACACACCCTTTTTATTACCAGAATGCTTAAAAGTGGAAGCAGGAGTAGCTCCCCCTAACTGCATGGGTTCGTCCCCAGACATCACACAAGGAGTATCTTCACCCAAAGTGTTATAGGAAGACAATACTCTATGTGATAGTATGTCCTGAGAGTGGGGGCCCCTAGATCTTTCTCTCAAGCGTCTATCCATGCATACAGCAAGAGTCATAGCGGCTTCCAAAGACACCGGAGGTTCATGAAAGGCCAAAGCGTCCTTTAGCCTTTCAGATAATCCTTGACAAAACTGACTACAGAGAGCCGGATCGTTCCATTCGGTATCCATAACCCACCTCCGAAACTCAGAGAAATAGATTTCAACAGAGCGCTCACCCTGACGGAGGTTACGTAGCTTGGTCTCATCCAGGGAGATGAGATCTGGGTGATCATAGATAAGCCCCAATGCCTTGAAAAATTCATCTACCACCTGGAGACACTGTGATCCGTTCGGCAGAGAAAAGGCCCATGACTGTGCATCCCCCTTGAGCAACGAGATCACCACACCAAATCTCTGTTCCTCATTACCAGAAGAATGAGGACGCAGCCTAAAGTACAATTTGCACGCCTCCCTGAACAAAATGAAGTTATCACGTCCCCCAGAGAATCTATTAGGGAGAGCGACGTTAGGCCCCAGACAAGCCTGGCAACCACCACCCCGG
>ONZH01030470.1:0-18353 GCA_900303285.1 Rhinella marina | reverse complement strand
CCCCCCAGTCAGACCTTCATGAGGATGGACAAGGGCGCACATAGGCAGTGGTCAACTGACTACATAGGGCATCTCAATAGTAGTTGAGTTTATCCTTCTTCTCAGCGGGTGGAAAAAGTCTCCCATTTTGAAGTGGTAGCGAGGGTCTAACATGACGGAGAGCCAGTAGTCATTCCTCTGCTGAATGGTGATAATACGGCTGTCACTACGCAAGCAACTGAGAATGCATCGGGTCATGTTCATCCCGTAGTCCTGGCAACTGACAAATAAGTGACCTGAGCAAACGGCAAGTGTCACGCATGAGCTGACATTGGCCAATGTCAAAGTTTTACAGGGGAGAGTGCTCCTGTCTGCCTGCATCATGAAGGAATCATTTACTGCCTTCCTCTGCTCATATAGTCGGTCCAACATGTGGAGGGTAGAGTTCCAATGGGTGGAAATATTGCATATCAGGCGATGTTGGGGAGCGCTAATCTCAACCAGATTAAAGATATGTGCCATGCAGTGCGCATGGGTCAGCCCTCCTTGATGCAGTGCTGACACAATGTTCTTCCCATTTTCAGTGACCATGGTTCCAATTTTAAGTTGGCGAGGAATCAGCCAGGATTCGATTTCCTCTTGAAGGACATGAAACAGTTCCTCCCCGGTGTGACTCAGTTCACCCAGGCAAACCAGGTGCAGAACAGTGGGACACTGCCATGCTCTGCACTGGTAGCATACTAAAGTAGAACTCTGAATTGTGCCTGCAGTGGAGGCTGAAGACAAGTTGGAGGATGAGGAGGCAGAGAAGGACATTGGCACAGAACTCACTGCTTGAGAACGTGGAGGCGACAGTGCCATCACCTGACTAACTTGCTGGTGTGGTTGGGCTGGAACCACACTTACCCAGTGGGCCATAAAGGACATATATTTTCCTTGACCGTAATTACAACTCCACATGTCTGCGCTGCCGTGAACTTTAGAACACACTGACAGGCTCAAGGACTGGCCCACCTTCTGTTCAACATATGTGTACAGGGCTGGTACAGCCTTTTTGAGGAAGCAATGACAGCTTGGGACTCTCCACCTTGGATCGGCACAAGCCATCAATTCTCTGAAAAGTGCTGAATCCACCACGTAAAAAGGGAAGGACTGTAGTACCAGCAACTTGGCCAGGAGCACATTCAGCTTCTGTGCCATTGGATGAGTGCATGCATATTGTTGTCTTTTTGCAATCGCCTCGGTGATCAAGTGCTGACAAAACGAGTAACGAGGAGGAGCAGGAGCAGGAGCATCAGGACCAGTAGATGATGGGAAAGAAACACAGCTCCCTTATGCTGAGGTGGTGGAGCCTTGACTGCTGGGGAAGGGGTACGGGCCATTGGGTGATGCAGCGGTTGCTGCCTCAGGCTGTATCACTATATTAGTGCCATGGTTTTCCCAGGCCACTTTATGGTGGCACTACATGTGTTGACGCAGGGCCATGGTGCCAGCATTAGCACCCTGGCCACGCTTCACCTTCTGCCCACAGATTCTACAAATGGCCACGCTGACGTCCTCTGGCGTCTTGATGAAAAATTCCCACACCGCTGAGTATGGCATTTTCCCACCACCACTCCGTGCTGACTGCCTGCTGCTGCTGCCTCTCTGGACCTGTGCACCGCTAGTTCTTTCAGGACAGGTAGGCTCCTGTTGGCTAGGCCACTGCTTCACACACAAGCTGCCACCCTCTTCCCCTGATGATGATGATGAAGCCGCCTCTTCACCCTGCTCCCACATGCGATTGGCTATATCACCATCCACTACTGTCTGCATGTCACTGATGTCACCCTCACCAGTCTCAGGGCCACATGCCTGACCGCTCGCAACACCTGCTTTCACGCAACTCTCATCATCGCTACTTGCCGCCTACTAGAGGAAGTAGCGGATCTCTCCTCTAGATCTTGGCTGGGCAGTAGTTGGTGACTGACCTCAATAAGCTTGTCCTCACTGAAAAGCGGAGCCGAGCTCACGACATACAATACTTCTCGAGCAGAAGGAACAGAAAATGAAAGAGGCACATTCAGAATGGGTCAGGGCACAGAGCTTGTTCCCAGGCCATGGCAACTAAGCATGGTGTGCAGTGGTGAGATATTCATTGTGTGTTAGTGTCTGGTTTATGGAATTATTCCAGACATTAACGGCTGGTAGGGTCCTTGCGAGGTAGACCACCACACAAGGCAAACTCAGTACTTAATTTTTGTTCTTCAGACATACGTGCAAAACAGTCCCCCCCTTCTTGTTTTTCTTTCTCTATCTTTTTCTTTTTCGCACAACTTGTACAAAGATGACTGCCTCAGCGTACAGGCATTATGCGAAGATTGTGCTTGCTGCACAATGTGAGGAGAGAGGAATCTCCTTTGTGGGCAAGAACAAAGAGCAGCTGATCAAAGCTTTTGTCTGGGAAGATCAGACCCCAGCGAGGACTCTGGAACAGGGAGGTAGCAGTCCTGCTTCTGAAACTGGTATGGCTGCGCAGGTGGAATATTTTCTGAGGACTCTAACAGTTCACAGACAAATAGAGCTATCTACAAAGTTTTTTTAAATTTCTTGCCACTCTGACCACGCTTCACCTTTTGCACACAGATTCTACAAATGGCCACGCTGACAGGGCCGCTTTATTCATAGGGCATATGGTGCATCTGCACCGGGCCCACCAATAGGTCACGTGGGGGGCCCACCAATAGGTCACGTGGGGGGGGGGCCCCCTTACAACCGGCCGGTATGGGCCGCCGATAGGGCAGTACAACTATGTGGGGGGTCGCTGGGGGGGTGGTGGTTTGGCTGACCTGAGGTCTGATGGGGCAGAAATGGCTGACCTGAGGTCTGATGGATGGGGGCACAAGAGCTGACCTGAGGTCTGATGGGGCACATTTAGCTGACCTGAGGTCTGATGGGGCACAAGACCCTGATCTGATGTCTGATGGGGGCACAAGAGCTGACCTGAGGTCTGATGGGGCACATTAAGCTGACCTGAGGTCTGATGGGGCACATTAAGCTGACCTGAGGTCTGATGGGGCACAAGACCCTGATCTGATGTCTGATGGGGGCACAAGAGCAGACCTGAGGTCTGATGGGGCACATTAAGCTGACCTGAGGTCTGATGGGGCACAAGACCCTGATCTGATGTCTGATGGGGGCACAAGAGCTGACCTGAGGTCTGATGGGGCACATTAAGCTGACCTGAGGTCTGATGGGGCACATTAAGCTGACCTGAGGTCTGATGGGGCACATTAAGCCGATCTGAGGTCTGATGGGGGCACATTAAGCTGACCTGAGGTCTGATGGGGCACATTAAGCTGACCTGAGGTCTGATGGGGCACATTAAGCCGATCTGAGGTCTGATGGGGGCACATTAAGCTGACCTGAGGTCTGATGGGGCACATTAAGCTGACCTGAGGTCTGATGGGGGCACAAGACGCTATTTGAGGTCTGATGGGGGCTCAAGACGCTGACCAGAGGTCTGATGGGGGCACGATACGCCGACCTGAGGTCTGATGGGGGCACGAGATGCTGATCTGAGGTCTGATTGGGCCACGAGACGCCGATCCCTGTACTGTGACATCACTGTGTTTATTATCCCTGTACAGTGACATCACTGTGTTTATTATCCCTGTACTGTGACATCACTGGTGTTTATTATCTCTGTACTGTGACATCACTGTGTTTATTATCCCTGTACTGTGACATCACTGGTGTTTATTATCTCTGTACTGTGACATCACTGTGTTTATTATCTCTGTACTGTGACATCACTGGTGTTTATTATCTCTGTACTGTGACATCACTGTGTTTATTATCCCTGTACAGTGACATCACTGTGTTTATTATCCCTGTACTGTGACATCACTGGTGTTTATTATCTCTGTACGGTGACATCACTGTGTTTATTATCTCTGTACGGTGACATCACTGTGTTTATTATCCCTGTACACTGACATCGCTGTGTTTATTATCTCTGTACTGTGACATCACTGTGTTTATTATCCCTGTACAGTGACATCGCTGTGTGTATTATCTCTGTACGGTGACATCAATGTGTTTATTATCCCTGTACGGTGACATCACTGTGTTTATTATCCCTGTACAGTGACATCACTGTGTTTATTATCCCTGTACAGTGACATCGCAGTGACATCCCAGTGCAGGAAGAGGTAAGTGGTCTGTGTTTGTGTGTTTGTTTTCTATTTTTCACGGTCGTGAATGCAGAGGACTACGTCGGATTCGGTGGACTACGTCGGACCAGCTTTTTTTTTTTTTTTTTCATAAAATGGTCAAACAGGGGTCTGGGGGAGTGTTTATTTCAATAAAATGTTTTATACTTGTGTGTGTGTATTTTTTTTACAATACTACAGTTTTAGTAATTAGGGCTATCTACAGACGGCCCTGATTACTAATACTGGGCTTAGTGCTTGCCGGTATGGCAGGCCAGCACTAACCCCAACATTATTACCTCGGCACCCACCGCCACCAGGGGTGCCGGGAAGAGCCGGGTACCCGCAGGACCGGACCTTCAAAATTGAGGGTCTGGCTCTGGGGCGGCTGCAGGCTGGTACCATTAGGCTGGGAAGGGCCAATAACCGTGTCCCTTCCCACCCTGGTAGTGCCAGGCTGCCGCTGCTGGTTGTATCTGGCTGGAAAAGGAAAAAAGGGGGGGACCCCACGCCATTTTTTAAAAAATTATTTAATTATTTTTGTAAAAAAATGGCGTGGGGTCCCCCCCTTTTTTCCTTTTCCAGCCAGATACAACCAGCAGCGGCAGCCTGGCACTACCAGTGTGGGAAGGAACACGGTTATTGGCCCTTCCCAGCCTAATGGTACCAGCCTGCAGCCGCCCCAGAGCCAGACCCTCAATTTAGAAGGTCCGGTCCTGCGCGTACCCGGCTCTTCTCGGCCCCCCTGGTGGCGGTGGGTGCCGAGGTAATAGATGTTGGGGTTAGTGCTGGCCTGCCATTCCGGCAAGCACTAAGCCCACTATTAGTAATCAGGGCCGTCTGTAGATAGCCGTAATTACTAAAACTGTAGTATTGGGGAAAAAAATACACACACACAAGTATAAAACATTTTATTGAAATAAACACTCCCCCAGACCCCTGTTTGACCATTTTATGAAAAAAAAAAAAAAAAAGCTGGTCCGACGTAGTCCACCGAATCCGACGTAGTCCTCTGCATTCACGACCCTGAAAAATAGAAAACAAACACACAAACACAGACCACTTACCTCTTCCTGCAGTGGGATAATACACACAGCGATGTCACTGTACAGGGATAATAAACACAGAGATGTCACCGTACAGGGATAATACACACCGCGATGTCACTGTACAGAGATAATAAACACAATGATGCGACTTGTTAAGAAAAAAAAGTTAGCCATTTTGCAATCTGTAAAGTTTACCCGAAAGGGGGGGGGGCCCACTCTTGATCTTTGCACTGGGCCCAATGTCTTAAAACGGCCCTGCACGCTGAGGTCCTCTGGCATCTTAATGAAAAATTCCCAGTAGTTGCTGACTGTCCTCAAGAGGCTTGTCCTCACTGAAAAGCAGAGCTGAGCCGACGACATACAATACTTCTTGAGCAGAAGGAACAGAAAATGAAAGAGGTGGAATATTTTCTGAGGACTCTCACAGTTCACAGATGGATAGCACTATCTACAAAGTGTTTTGAAATCTCTTGGCAGCCTGGCCTGTAGTGCCTATACACCCTTAGTGCCAGTATATAATGATCCTTTGTGCCCCCCCCTTAGTGCCTCCATAATGGCAAATGCTACCATGATTACGCCCCAACCATGGGTAGAGAGAGGGTGCCCTCGCCTACCCCTCATCCCAACCCTGCTGGTACATCAGTTACAGCTCTCATCAGGAATGGACTGGCATATGAATAAAGGGGTTATCCAATATCATAAACTGCCTCCCAGCTAGATGCACTGTTCCTGGTCCCTGTATGGCCGCTGCTGCTTCTCCCCGTGTGCCGATGAAAACATCCGGTGTCGGGGGGAGCAGCCAATGGCAGGAGTGGACGAGCCTCCCTAGCATTGTGGGTGACACTAGGGGGGCTAATCCCTGCAAAGTTAGTTAATAGGCCATGATGTCTTTTTAAAGCGGTTCTCACACTGCACTTCTCTAGCTTAAAGGGGTTGTCCAGGTTCAGAGAAGAACCCGGACATACCTGCAATTTCACCCAGGCAGCCCGCCTGAAGAGGGCATCGGAGCATCCTATGCTCCGATGCCCTCCTTTGCCCTGCGCTAATTAGCGCAGGGCAAATGAATTTAGCCCGGTTCCGGTGACGTACCGGTCCCTGCCGGGCAGAGGCTTCCGCCCGGCAGTGAGCCGGTGACGTCATCGGCGCTGATGGACGGGCTTTAGCGCTGCCCTAGCCAGTAAACGGCTAGGGCAGCGCTAAAGCCGGCCCATTAAGGCCGGTGACGTCACCGAACTCACTGCCGGGCGGAAGTACCCGCCCGGCAGCGAGTATTTACAAACAAAAGAGACCTTGCCCTGCGCGATCTAGCGCAGGGCAAGGGGGGGCATCGGAGCATGAGATGCTCCGATGTCCTCTTCAGGCAGGCTGCCTGGGTGAAATTGCAGGTATGTCCGGGTTCTTCTCTGAACCCGGACAACCCCTTTAAGCTTGCACATGCATCGAGAAATGGGGTATAACACTTCTCTTTCTGTAATGCAACCACTCGTCAGATCTATGCCCTTTTTTAACAGGTTTCCATACTTAATGTTCTCTGTGCAATGTGGATATTTTCTTATGCAGATGGTCAATAGCACCATAAGACTTTAATTTATTCAACACGTGGCTAAGGAGACTCAGCGGTCCTTTCCAGACAGCAATACTTCATAGAACTTCTCTCTACACCTCTTCTATAACATCTGGCGTGCTTTCTGAGCTTTTTCTGGTCTTTCTCCTGCCTTGCTCTGGTTGGTGCTGGCTTTTCTCTTAGCTCCCCTACTTAATATGTGCTTACTCCTCTTTGCAATTAAACTCACACACTGGCCTGATTGGACATGGTGGATGTAAATAAAGCCTATTAACACTTTGCATAAAAAGTACAAGAAAAGCACACATACAGTTGAAACCAGAAGTTTACATACACTATATAAATAGACACATATGCATGTTTTTCTCAATATCTGACATGAAATTGAATAAACCTTTCCTGTTTTTGGTCAATTAGGATTACCATAATTATTTGCCAAATGCCAGAATAATGAGAGAGAGAATGTTTTAAGGCATTTTTATTACTTTCTGCAAAGTCAAAAGTTTACTTACACTAAGATTACTATGCCTTTAAACAATTCTGGACTGCCCATATGATGATGTCATGTGTGGAAGCTTCTGTTATGTTTTTTGGCAATGTCTGAGTTAATTAGATATCTGTGAATGTATTTAAATGCACACCTAAAACACACTGCTCATGGGAAAGTCTAAAGAAATCAGCCAAGAAGAGAATTGTGGACTTGCAAAAGTCTGGCTCAACCAATTTCAAGATACCTGAAGGTGCCTCATTCATCTGTACAAACAGTTTAGGCTACTTTCACACTTGCGTTTTATAATTCCGGTATTGAGTTCCGTCATAGGGGCTCAATACCGGAATAAAACGCTTCAGTTTTGTCCCCATTCATTGTCAATGGGGACAAAACTGAACTGAAGACAACGGAATGCTCCTAGAAGCATTCCGTTCCATCTTCAGACCGGAGAGCAAACCGCAGCATGCTGTGCTTTGCTCCTCCGGTCCAGGCATCCGCACCAAGACGGATCCGTCATGACCCCCAATGAAAGTCAATGGGGACGGATCCGTTTGGTGTGACACAATGGTAAACGGATCCGTCCTCCATTGACTTTCAATGGAGTTCATGACGGATCCGTCACCTGCACACATACATACACACATACATACAGACATACACATAAACATACACAGACATATACACATACAAATACACATACATGCTTACATGCTCCCGGCAGGTCTCCACAGCGCAGGAGGAGCAGGACAGCGCGCACATAGGACAATTCCACCCGGCACGCAGCAGAGGGCGCTGTGGGGAATCATCCTATGTGAGCGTCGTCCTGCTCCTCCTACGCTGTGGAGACCTGCCAGGAGCATGTAAGTATGTATGTGTATTTATATGTGTATTTGTATATGTATATGTCTTTGTGTGTCTGTGTCTGTACTGTGTGACATGTGTGGGGCAGGAGCGCGGTTCCGGCCCCACACATGTCCCTGTGGCAGCACGGATCTGGCGGCACCCTTCACCTGCCAGATCCGTGCTGCTGCTAATTTGAAAGAGGCCTTATACGCAAGTACAAACAAGATGGGAATGTCCAGCCATCATACTGCTCAGGAAGGAGACAGAGATGAACGGACTTTGCTCCGACGTGCATATCAACCCAAGAACAAAATCAAAAGACCTTGTGAAGATGATGGCAGAAGCTGGTAAGACTGTGTCAATATTCACAGTGAAACGAGTACTGTATCAACATGGTCTGAAGGTCACTCTGCCAGGAAGAAGTCATTACTCCAAAAGAAACATTAAAAAGCCAGATAAATGTTTGCAAATGCACACAGGAACAAAGATCTATATTTTTGGAGACATGTCCTGTGGTCTGATGAAACTAAGGCTACTTTCACACCAGTGTTTTTGCTGGATCCGTCATGGATTAGCAAAAACGCTTCCGTCATGATAATACAACCATCTGCATCCGTTCTGAACGGATCCGGTTGTATTATCTTTTAAATAGCCAAACTGATCCGTCATGAACGCCATTGAAAGTCAATGGGGAACTGATCCGTTTTCTATTGTGTCTAAGAAAACGGATCCGTCCCCATTGACTTACATTGTGAGTCATGACGGATCAGTTTGGATCAGTTTCTTCATGCGGACACCAAAACACAGCAAGCAGCGTTTTAGTGTCCGTCTCCATAACGGAATGCTGACTGAACTGAAGAAAACTGAAGCAAAACTGACGCATTCTGAACAGATACTTTTCCATTCAGAATACATTAGGACAAAACTGATCAGTTTTGGACTGTTTATGAGAGCCTGTGACGGATTTCACAAACCGATCCTTACAGCGCAAGTGTGAAAGTAGCCTAAATTGAACTTTTTGGCCATAATGACCATCGTTGCATTTGGAGGAATAAGGGAGAAGCTTAGAAGCCTAAGAACTCCATCCCAACCGTGAAAAACAGGGGTGGCAGCATCATGTTGTGAGGTTGTTTTGCTGAAGGAGGGACTGGTGCACTTCACTAAATAGATGGCATCATGAGGAAAGACGATGACAATGATCCGAAGCATACTGCCAAACTGGTTACAAAGTGGCTTAAGGATAACAAAGTCAATGTTTTAGAGTGGCCAACACAAAGCCCTGATCTCAATCCTATTGAAAATATATGGGCAAAGGCAGCTGCGAGGAAGGCGACCAACAAACATGGCTCAGTTACACCAGTTTGGTCAGGAGGAATGGGCCCAAATTCTGACCAACTATTGTGAGAAGCTTGTGGAAGGATATCCAAAACGTTTGACCCAAGTCATACAGTTTAAGGGCAATGGTACCAAATATTAATGAAATGTATGTAAACTTTTGACTTTGCAGAAAGTAATAACACTGCCTTGAAGCATTCTCTCTCTCTCTCATTATTCTGGCATTCGGCAAATAATAATAATTATGGTAATCCTAATTGACCAAAAACAGGAAAGGTTTATTCTGACTTCATGTCAGATATTGAAAAACATGCATATGTGTCTTTTTACGTAGTGTAGATAAACTATTGCTTTCAACTGTAAGTGCATTTTTAAACCTTTTGGAAGTGTACCACAACGTTACAGTGGGATACTGCACATAAATATCCCATAGGTGTGAATATCATCTTTGGGACCGGCTCCCAAAGAATGAGGCTCCATTGTCAATGGAGAGCACCCTGCACATGCGTAGCTTTCTTTACACACCACTATGGGACCTCTGAAAATAGCCAAGTAGTGGCTCTGCTATTTTTGTTAGGCCCATATAAGTGAATGGAAAAAGGGCTGCAGGTGCATGGCATCCTCTCTATTTACTGCTATGGGACTTCTGAAAATAGCTGTAGTGTGCTCATATTCATGGCAGGGTCCCATTCCAAATCCTGGATGTGGAACCCACACCTTTGGGACTTTTATGGCATATCAACATGCCATAAAAGTTCAATTGGGATAACCCTTTTAAGTTTCAAAGTAGGCTGCAACCTTAAAGGGACCCCCTACTATGTTGCCCTTGCTATGTGTAGTGTAGTGACAGACCCCCGATTTCAGCGGTCTGTAACTTTTTGTCTGGCATTCTGCATTCATTTTATAGCACTGACATGCCGAAACCCACAGCTCGTCCAGTACTGCGAAGGAGATGACTCCAGTGAGACTTGCTGCCCCCACCATCCCCTGATTCTGTACAATGACTGGCAGGTTTCTCTCTTATGCAGAACAGGAAAGAAAACTATCAGTCATCGTCCAGGTGAGGGAGGGCGTGGGCAGTGAGCTTCCTCAGAATCATCTCCCTCACAGTATTGGCACACGCTACAAGATTTTGCAGTGTCAGTACTCTAAAAGTATTCACTGCCAGCCCAGAAGTGACAGACTGCTGAAATGAGTCGGAGAGGGGCCTCCCTTTCAGACAAGCTGGTGGCAGGCGTCTGCTTGCCAAAAGCTGCAGCAAGCTGCGTAGAGAGTATTTCCTGGTAATAAAGTAATTTGTCCTCCTTTTCAAAGGGATGAAAACATTCCCCCATTATGCTTTGATAGCGAGTGTCTAAAAGCATGGCTATCCGGAAATCATCAGACTGCTTGATATCAATGATAGGTCTGTCAATGCATTAGCAAGTGAGCATACAGGTTGCCATTCTGGCTAGTGTGCCTGAGGAGCCAGTTCTCTCCAGCTCTAACTCCCACTGAGAAGATTGGGTGTCCTGGACGGTGCAATCATCCTCTTGCTCCTCCATCTCTGACTCTTCCTCCTTTTCCAGTGGCAGCTTCTCATCCTCCATGGGAGTTTCTCTTTGTGGGTCCCCAACATCTACAGGGCAGACAGTAAGATGTGTTTTAATTGTCCTCTGCTGCAAGAGTGTTACTGTCTATTCTAAGATAAGTATAAGGGGGATGTGATCGTTCGTGCTGCATTTGTCTCTCCTGGCAAACTTTGTGGCCTTTACGAAGGGCTTCAGCACCCGACAGGCATCTCGTATGACATGCCATTGCCTGAAGAAACAACACATGCTCCCTTCTGAGGCAGTCTGGTAAATGACAAAATCGTTTAAAGCTTGCAACTCATACAGTCGCTCTAGAATGTGCAATGTTGAATTCCAGCAAGTTGGAATATTGCGGATTAAGCTGTGTAGTGGCAGACCTTTTTGTCTCTGCAAGTCCAGGAGACCGTTCCTCGCCACATAAGCATGACTGAAATGTGAGGACAGTCTCCTGAACATTGCTAGCACCTTGCACAAGCCAGTGTACTTTTTTTTTAAAAAAAAAAGCATTGTATTACTAGGTTAATGACGTGAGCATGTGCTATTTCCCCCAGGTTCAAGTGGCCACAATGTTATGGCCATTGTCGCTGATCACCTTGACAGTTTGTGTCAGCTAGCAAGATGTTTGCTGCTTGATGTACTACAGTATCTCTTTGCCTGTGTGGCTACTGATGCCTATAACCAATGCTCCAGGTGTCCACTGTGGCTTGCACCTTGCCGCACTTGAAAAATCGCAAGTGAGAACAGACTCTACTAAATGGTATGGCCGACTGCTCCGCAGTAACTTGGACTGGTGGGGGTTTAGGTTATAGACAAGCTTATTGTTGGTCGGGAATAGTTTTTTTATGGTAACACATTCCATTATGGATGTCTCACAATGGAGTGGAGGACAAGGAGGAGGAGTATTAGCAGGAGAAGAAGGAGCTGATGATAATGACAAGGACACTCTATTGCTTGGTGATGCGGGTTGGCTGCCACAAAGAGGACCAAGAGAGGGAAGACAGACTTTTTCTGATTGGGAATACTGGCAAATTGTATTTTCCCAAAGGATCCAGTGATGTGACCTCATGTGCTGAAATGATGCTCTGGTACCTATATTTGTGTTTGAACACCCACGGCTTATTTTAATCCTGCAGATCTTGCACATGGCTAAGATTTTGTGTGCCGGCCATATGAATAAAAACGTCATATGGGAGGTGCTGACGCAGAGCTAGAGGAAGCCAAGCTTGGTGTAGACCTGTATGTTTTGTGCTTGCACCAACAGAATTAACTGCAACAACAGTTCCTAAGCTGACCATCAAATAAGCAGATCTTGCCCTGCTAGTTCTTTGGGAGGTTTTGGCCATACATTTGTTTAGGAACATACATAAATGTCTCTGGGCCCCATAGCAAGAATCTAAATTGGGCCCCCATTCCCCATTCATAGCCCCTCCCACTACCTGTTCCTGGCCAGCAGTGTACTGATACGGTATGTGAGGAATGTGGTATAAATTATAGCTTGTACCTCATAGATCAGTACACTGCAGCATATACTACATATCTGTACACACTGCATCTATTATACCTCGTACCTGACATATCAGTGCACTGTGGGTATACTACATACCTGTGTCCACCACATCTATTATACTTTATAATAGATGCAGATATACTTTGATGAGCAAAAGGGTAATAATGTTTTGAAGTTTTTATTTTCAGGCTCCATATCGCACCATCCACTACAGCTTAGAACATGAGACTACCATAATTTTATAGACAATCATCTTGGCTACTTCATACGTAAATTAGACTTGCAACTATTTAGCTTATGATTAGTTAAGTCAAATTACAACCTGTTCTCACATTCCCTAATAGCTCAGTGTGTTATTAGATTGATTCCCAAGACAAAGGTCACTAGTTCAAATTGAGGAGCAGCCATGAAGGAGATTTCCCAAGCCAAGTCAGCTCATCACAAGGTCTATCACTTCTGACGCAACAAACACGGCAGTGGAGGTGGCTTGTATGCTTCGTAATAGTGAGATTACAGATGTCCATACAAGCACCGTGCAAGGCAAATTACATAAGTCTGGAATGGTGGCCCAAAAAAAGTGAAAAAAGCCTCGACTTCAATATCATTTAAAGAAGAGTTGGCTTGAGTTTGAAAAAAAGGTAAGAACAGTGAGCAGTAGAAGATTGGAAATGGGTGATTTGGAGCAATGAGATGGAAGTCAATAGACTGGACTCTGATGGGTGCAACTGGGCCTGGAAGAAACAGGGAAAAGGAGGCTAAAGAATCGAGAAATTGAAGGAACTGTCAAGTTTGGAGGAAGCCTGATGATATGAGGTTGTTTCACAGTTGTTGGATACTTGACTAGGATCAATGGTGGTCTCAATGCTGAGCTATATGTAAGTATCCTACAAGACGAGTTTCTTCATACACTCAAGTAAAATGGGTATGAAAAGGACGACATAGTGTTCCAGCAGGTCAATGACCTAAAGCATATGTCGCGATTGGTGAAGAAATGGTTCAAGGATAATGAAGTAGAGGTGCTGGATTGGCCCCCAGAGTCCCCAGACCTCAACCCAGTTGAAAACTTGTGGGTAGAGTTGAAGAAAAAGCTGTATCGAGACATGCTTGAATCTGATCAAGAGCATGCCCAGAAGGATTCAGGCAGTGTTGAAAGCCAAAGGTGGATTTACAAAAATAAATAAATAAAATGAAGAAGTTTAGGAGCAATACAGTAACAATGCAGTTAAATAACAAGAATCTGCATAACTAATTATATACTAGAAAGTTGTAAGTCCAATTTATCTATGAGATAACCAAAATGATTGTCTATAAAATGATGGTAGTCTCACGTTTGAAGCTGTAGTGGAGCCTGAAAGTCAAAAGTTTAAAACATTGTTACCCTTTTGCTCGTCAATATATATATATATATATATATATATATATATATATATAAGTACAGACCAAAAGTTTGGACACACCTCTCATTCAAAGAGTTTTCTGTATTTTCATGACTATGAAAATTGTAGATTCACACTGAAGGCATCAAAACTATGAACTAACACATGTGGTATTATATACTTAACAAAAAAGTGTGAAACAACTGAAAATATGTCTTATATTCTAGGTTCTTCAACGTAGCCACCTTTTGCTTTGATTACTGCTTTGCACACTCTTGGCATTCTCTTGATGGTAGAGGTCGTCACCTGAAATGGTATTCCAACAGTCTTGAAGGAGTTCCCAGAGATGCTTAGCACTTGTTGGCCCTTTTGCTTTCACTCTGCGGTTCAGCTCACCCTAAACCATCTCGATTTGGGTTCAGGTCTGGTGACTGTGGAGGCCAGGTCATCTGGCGTAGCACCCCATCACTCTCATTCTTGGTCAGATAGCCCTTACACAGCCTGGAGATGTGAAATGATGGTCCAACTAAATGCAAACCGGATAGAATAGCATGCCGCTGCAAGATGCTGTGGTAGCCATGCTGGTTCAGTATGCCTTCAATTTTGATAAATCCCCAACAGTGTCACCAGCAAAGCACCTCCACACCGTCAAACCTCCTCCTCCATGCTTCACGGTGGAAACTAGGCATGTAGAGTCCATCCGTTCACCTTTTCTGCGTCGCACAAAGACACGGTGGTTGGAACCAAAGATCTCAAATTTGGACTCATCAGACCAAAGCACAGATTTCCACTGTCTAATGTCCATTCCTTGTGTTCTTTAGCCCAAACAAGTCTCTTCTGCTTGTTGCCTGTCCTTAGCAGTGGTTTCCTAGCAGCTATTTTACCATGAAGGCCTGCTGCACACAGTCTCCTCTTAACAGTTGTTGTAGAGATGTGTCTGCTGCTAGAACTCTGTGTGGCATTGACCTGGTCTCTAATCTGAGCTGCTGTTAACCTGCGATTTCTGAGGCTGGTGACTCGGATGAACTTATCCTCCGCAGCAGAGGTGACTCTTGGTCTTCCTTTCCTGGGGCAGTCCTCATGTGAGCCAGTTTCTTTGTAGCGCTTGATGGTTTTTGTGACTGCACTTGGGGACACTTTCAAAGTTTTCCCAATTTGTCGGACTGACTGACCTTCATTTCTTAAAGTAATGATGGCCACTCGTTTTTCTTTACTTAGCTGATTTTTTCTTGCCATAATACAAATTCTAACACTCTATTCAGTAGGACTATCAGCTGTGTATCCACCTGACTTCTGCCCAACACAGCTCATGGTCCCAACCCCATTTATAAGGCAAGAAATCCCAATTATTAAACCTGACAGGGCACACCTGTGAAGTGAAAACCATTTCAGATGACTACCGCTTGAAGCTCATCAAGAGAATGTCAAGAGTGTGCAAAGCAGTAATCAAAGCAAAAGGTGGATACTTTGAAGAACCTAGAATATAAGACATATTTTCAGTTGTTTCACACTTTTTTGTTAAGTATATAATTCCACATGTGTTAATTCATAGTTTTGATGCCTTCAGTGTGAATCTACAATTTTCATAGTCATGAAAATACAGAAAACTCTTTGAATGAGAAGGTGTGTCTAAACTTTTGGTTTGTACTGTATATATATATATATATAATATATATATATATAATGTAGAGCAGCATAAGTACAAAGTATAACAGCACAGTATGTACAGATACATGTTGTCAGTTATATATTATGGTCACTGTGAGGTACATAAGGTAATAGTGGTTGTAAATGTCTGCAGTACTATTCTTTTAGTAGACATACAGGTCACTTGTGATGATGATGATGATGATTGATGATGATTGATGATGATGATGATAACCAGATAAAGCACAAAATGCCATAGAGATATGAAGTATTCTGGAGCTAATGCTATGCTTGTTTAGTAAATTAGAGATTCTTGGCAAATATATTTGGTACAAAATTATCTGGGCCAAATCGATGACAGGTAGGAACTAGTGTTAGGTTCCCGTTCTACAGAGATCACCTTGACGATTTGGCGGACGGGCCCAGATAATTTTGTACAAAATATATTTGCCAAGAATCTCTAATTTACTAAACAAGCATAGCATTAGCTCTGCTTAGCATTAGATACTTCATATCTCTATGGCATTTTGTGCTTTATCTGGTTAGCAGTGTGCCTTTGCATTGTATGTATTTTCCTTTCCTTGTGCATTTAGCCATAGCAATGTGCACCTGCGCACTGGGATGTGCTGACTGAAATTCCCCTTTTTCTTTGTAAGTTTGGACTGGAGGTGTGGCTATTCCATTTGGTCATGCACTCCTGACTAGCCCTGTCTGCCCCATAGGATGATTTTAATTAGTGTAACTATAAAGCCGAGTGGACTCAGCATGCATGCTTGGTACCTGCATCCCTGTATTAGTGGAGGCCTTTGAAGCACCATAAATGGCAAAAGGCAGAAGGGACCCAGCATGCATGTGGAACCAAACACCCCCTCATTGTACGGAAGCCAAGGTTGGCACATAACAGGTAGGAACTAGTGTTAGGTTCCCGTTCTACAGAGATCATCTTGATGATTTGGTGGACGGGCCAAGATAATTTTATACAAAATTATATTTGCCAAGAATCTCTAATTTACTAAACAAGCATAGCATTAGCTCCAGAATACTTCATATCTCTATGGCATTTTATGCTTTAACTGGTTAGTAGTGTGCCATTGCATTGTATGTATTTTCCTATTATTGCTAAAATACTGCAAAGACATAATTATGCAAACATTTTAGTGCAATTCATTTCACATTTGCAATACGTTTGAGTCTTTCCTCATGGCTGCTTGGCATAAACACCTGGAACACAAAATTTTGTAATCCAAACAGGTAATGTGTAATCCACATGGATAATATAAAATAGCAGCAAACAGAGAACCCTCTTGCAAAGGGGGCTACCAAATAACCTGAGAAGGGGGGAAAAAGGAAAATAGGCGTGCTTAGGCGCAACTGGGAATTTTCTGCATAATGGGGGGGGGAGTCCTGACAAGCCATGTTCATCTGGGTGAGAGTCAAATAGAGGGCAATACAAACTAGATAAATTAAAAACAAGTGCCAACTAGCTCTCACCCGTCAGGTGCAGTCCATGTTGTGGCTCCCATAGGTCCAGACTACAGAGGTGTCCTTAAAGCTCAGCCAGACAGAAACAGCCAATTGTAGATGGCTTCCTCAGATGAGGGACCTGAAGTCCTCCTCGCTGCTACTTGCTGCTACTAAAGGACATAAGAGGACGCCTCCTGCCTCCTGTAGGCCAAGCTGGATGCTGTGGTTGAGCTCCACTGCCCTCTGCTGCCAGAATTCGGACTGAAATGGGTGGTGGTCACACTGGTGAGCGCTGCTGCCACTTGATCCTTCAATTTTTTGGATACTCCTGCCAGGACAGCAGGGGTAAGGACTTCTGGCTGCAGCGGTTCAGGCAAGGCTGCACCCAAGGAAGAACTGCCAGCTCCCCTGGCTGCTGCTGACTTCATTTTCCACGGTAGCTGGTAATGGATCACCGTGGGCTGGAATGTGAAAGATAATGTAGTCAGATGACCCAGGTGAAAGGACTGTGGTGGTGGTGGTGGCAATCCAAGGACCAGAGGCTCCGGTTGTGACTGTGGCTTCTCCCTGAAACGGAGGGTGCATCTGGTGACTCTTGTAGGCAGTGCACACGTCCTTTGGCTGCTGGATCATCCGGCCAAACTTCTGGTGGTGATGCAGGGACCAGGGGCTTAGACAATAACATAACCCCGGTAGCAAAGGGGCCTTTCAGAGATGCTATAGGGGTATATTCCACCTGATCTCCCACGTATAGGAAGTGACGGGCTTGGGGCAGGTAAGGCTGTTTCACAGACCTGTGGCCCACAAAGTACTCCTCGTCGTCCACAAGGAAGCCACTGCCTCGCTCGACAGAAAACCATAGGACGGTTCCTTTACGCCGTTCTAACGTAGGATCTCCCGGACTCGGATGGTCCAGTACTTGGATGATCTAGTCCTCCACCGCTTTCTTATAGTCCCATAGGGTCTGGGCGTGGGCCGTCACTGATGCAGGCACGATGGCATTCTGCTGCATACCCAGAAAAGATCACAGCAGTTATCCTCACCTTTTGTGTTTGTCACAGCAGTTATCCTCACCTTTGTGCCCCTTCACAGTAGTTATGTCCTCCTTGTGGCCCCTCACTGTAGTTATGCCCACCTTTGTCACAGTAGTTATGCCTATCTTTGTGCCCTTTCACAGTAGTTATGCCCATCACAGTAGTTATACCAATATTTGTGCACCTCACAGTAGAAATGCCCCATCATTTGTGCCACCTCATAGAGTTATGGGCCACCTTGGTGCCCCTAACAGTAGGAATGCTCATCTTTTTTGCCCCCACAGTAGGTACGCCCACAGTT
>ONZH01030469.1:0-10495 GCA_900303285.1 Rhinella marina | reverse complement strand
GACTCCAATGCAAGTGCATTAGAGTCTATGATATGAGCAATCAGATGATTGCTTGTTATAGTTCCCTATGGGAACTATGAAAAAGTGTAAAAAAATTAAATAAATAAAGTTTAAAAAAATAAATAAAAAAACATAAAAATTCAAATCACCCCCCTTTCCCCAAAATAAAAATAAAAGTAGTAAAAAAATAAAAAATACACATCATGGGTATCGCCATGTGCAAAAACGTCCATATTATAAAAATATAAAAATTTCTTTCCCATAGGGAAACCGCGAAACGGAAAAAAGCATCAAAATGGCCGATTCACCGTTTTTTGTCGCTTTTTTTTTCTAAAAAAAATGAAATTAAAAGTGATTAAAAAGTCATACACATCCCAGAATGGTATAAATGAAAAGTTTAGATCGCCCTGCAAAAAATGAGCCCCCATACAGCTTCCGTACACATAAATATCAAAAAGTTATAGGGGTCAAAATATGGCGACGGAAAAAAAAATTCCTTTATAATTATTTTATAATTATTAAAACGCTAGAAAAACTACACATAGTAGATATCGCCGGATTCGTACTAACCTGTAGAATTAAAGTAACTGGTCAGTTTTAATGCACATCGAACGCCATAAACAAAAAACCTGTAAAACTGTGGCGGAATTGCGTTCTTTTTGCAATTTCACCCGATTTGGAATTTTTTCCCCACTTCCCACTACATCATATGCAATAATATTAAATGGTGGCGTTGGAAAGTACAACTTGTCCTGCAAAAAGCAAGCCCTCATACAGCTATGTGAACAGAAAAATAAAGAGTTATGGCTGTGTGAAGTCAGGGAGCGCAAAACGAAAACGAAAGAAAAAAAAAACAAAAAACCCGGGAGTGAAAGGGTTAATCACATTATGCACTGCTCATATCCAGGGGTTACAACCACTCTGCAATCCAGCAACAATGGCCGTGCTTGCATACTATAGGAAAATGTACCAGCCTCCCTGGAGGCCATGACTGTGGGAATAGGCATAGGCTGGATCTTTTCCTATAGTTTGCAAGCATGGTAACAGCTGATGGATTTACAGGGTAGTCGTAACCCCGGAATATGAGCAGTTTATGATGTGATAAAAAATTAATCAAATCAGCAATGGAGGCAATATTAACAATCACAATACATTAGTAAGTACCTTAGTACTTACCAAAGTATAAACTTTGTTACATGACAACCCCTTTAACAATTCCTACCTCAAAATATTTACAATAGGGGTGCACAACCCGGAGCCCACGGGCCGCATGTGGCCCCAAGAGTCAAGTTAAAAAATTATTTTAAAAAAACAATTAAAAACAAATAACAAAATAAAAATACTAATAAAAAGGTCCACTTGGGGGACATATTATGTGGCAAAAATATATTTAAAAAAAGTAAAAAATTATTTAAAAAAAGTAAAAAATTATAACATACAAATAAAATAAAAAAATAAAAAGGACCTTATGACCTCTTGGGTGACATATTATATGGCAAAAATATATTTAAAAAAATAGAAAGATAGAAACTTCAAATAAATTACAATAAAATACAAATAAAAGAAAAAAAACATGTAACAAAACGACCTTTACTAAATGGGGAACTAATTATAATAATTTATTTTGGTGTCAGTTTGCATTATTAAAGAATTATTAGCTATAGTCTGAAAAAATGACTTTTTGAAAATGTTTTGTACAGTTTCCCTGAAACAAAAAATGATAAAGCCCTATGTGGAATTCGGGACAATTTCTGGGAACAAGTGTTCATAGGAATGCTTATTCCTGATATCTGGCCTGTATAATCGCTGATCAACTGATAAACAAGGAACCACTCATTTGTCGGCTGATTTGCATATTTTATCAGGATGATAGATGTACAATTATCGTCAGCACATCTCAGGGATGGTCTGCCAATAATCAATATCATTAAATGAAGGAGGAATGACTGTGGTAGTGATCATTCCTCCCCATTCACTTTGCATTGGCTTGTATAATAGGCTGATGCAAATGAGCGCTGATCAACGTTTTTTTATTTACAGCCACTTGAAATAGAGCAAAGTGACAATGCAGCCCCCAGACCAAAAAAGTTTGTGCACCCCTGATTTACAGTTTTTAAAATAGAAACTGCTAAAGGGGTTCTTCTAGATTTTAAAATGAATAATGTGACCTTAATCTCACCTATGGAGAGAAAATCGGGAGAGCCATACTTATCACCAGCTGTGGCATTTCTAGGATGTTCTTTCACAGTCACCTGACCGCTTCTTAAGCATTTTCAGGGCTTCCGGTCCAAGCGCATCTTCTCTCTTCCTCTCTGAAGCAGGAGATGGGGCGTCATCACTGACATCACCACCTCCGGCCGGCCTTCCTTGTTCACAAACTGCCATTGCTCATGCGCTGTGACTGCCAGCCAGAGGCGTAGCTAGGAATGACTGGGCCCCACAGCAAATTTTTGTATGCCCCCCCCCCCACATACATACATTTCTTCGCAACCCCCTCCTCCCGTGCAACAACAAATCAGCTTCATTGTACACAATCTTTATCTTATTTGTACGGCTGGTTTATAAAAGATGGGAGGTTACAGCGCATTGTTTCTAAAGAACAACTAGAAGTGCTGATCCACACAACAGTGCTGGGTCCGGGAAACACAGTCCATGTGTCAGACGCATCTCCTGGGCTGACTGCAGCTCTCCTGACTGCATCATAGTGATTTATAATCCAGTCAGCTCCTATCTGATCGAGGAGGTTTTGTACTGTGCTCAATGATGCAAATACAGTGCAATAGCCCCACGAGCACAGTTGTGTGGATCAGCACTTACAGTTGTTCTTTAGTACAATGCCTGTAGCCTCCAATCTTTTATAAACCAGCCATACAGATAAGCACAGTTGGGTGAATCAGCCCTAAGTGCAGTTGTGGGACCACTGGGCTGTAGCAATAGATGTCAGCAAGCGCACGTCATAAGCCGGCTCCTTACTGGCTCAGTGTGGCTGTTAGTGTCTACTGATTCTGCTCAGTCATCCTGGTCTTATAAATGTGTCCCCTTCTTTTTTGTGACCCCCATTCAGACCTCAGACTCCAATGCTCAGATAAGAGAAAAAAAATAAAACAACTCCCCGCTCCTGCTCTGGACACGGCCGCTGCTCCCGAGACCCAGCTCTCCTGGACTTCATGCTGCGCTGTGCTGTGACCCAACGTCGCAGTGTGAGGTTACAGAGCGTGCCGACGTCCTCACTCGGTGCGCAGGACATAGCACAGTGCAGCATGAAGACCAGGACACGGTGAGTACAGAGCCTGGGAAGCGCTGCATTCACCGCTCCACTATATTTGCCCCATTAGACGCACTGACATTTTTCCCCCACTTTAGGGTCCAGGGGGCAGTAATAATGAAATATATATATATATATATAATTAAAAATGAAAGCACTGCACTGTAATAAGATAATGGTGTGCCAGCGGCTGGGACGTAGTCCAGTCCAAATATACAAAAAAAAATTAATTCCACAGCACCACCACGGATTATGCCAAAAGCAAAATGTGTTTATTCCACCAGAGCGATGTTTCAGTCCTTCTCAATGGGACTTTTCTCAAGCAGTAGTGTGTTTTACATCAGTGTTTTCAAATATTTATAGTCCATTTAATTAATTCCAGTCATTACATCATTATTATAAAAATCAATAAATAACAGTTTTACACATGATTGTAAATCCATATATAAATTAATGCATCCAAATATATAACATAATTGTACTCACATCAGCAATTCATAATAAAAAAGTGCAAAAAACTAAAATTGTGTGTAATACATAATCATCCTCATTCCACCTACACCTGTGATGCAACATGTGCGCATAATTAAAAAATACATAATTAAAAGATGAAAATACTAACCAGGATGTCCCCCTTTCCATGTGCCTCAGCGTACTACAAAATCAACTGCGTTTGCGTCTCGGCCACCGGAAGCGTAACCAGCCTGGAACGCACACGTGACCGCCCCGGGCATCCCACGTGATCGGAAGACCCAGAACGCAATGCAACTCAATTGCCATTATATCCAGGATCAACGACACGTGACAAACCCCGAGCGCACATGCGACCCAGGCTAGTCACATGACCGGGACATTAAGCATATACGCCGCAGTTAAGTTGACTCCACCCCAAATGCAAATTCCAACCACCATGGAACGCACACATGATCACATACATTGCGGTCATGTGACTTGTATTATCAACAATTATCAATAGTTTACTATTAATAGATGCATATCACATTGGCTCTTCTCATGTACCGTATATAGACCATTATAGTAGCTAATATGTGAACTATGAATGCTGTTTGTAAAACCAATGTTCAGATTCCGCAAAATCTCCCTGTGTGTCAACACAGTTTATAGGTCTCATAGTCTTAGACTTTCACCGCACTCTCATAGCGTATATATGTGAAGTATACCCTTGTATTTGGGGGGTCAATCTACACCTCGGGTATTAATTCATATCCAAGGAATAGTGACCTGACGTGTCCCCCGCAACTTGTCCCAAGAAGGGCAAGAAATGCAGGAGCCAAACGTCACAACCCCACGGGTTATTCAAGTAAATAAATGTGAGTGTGCGATCAATCACCGCAGAACAACAGCCATTCTAGTTCACATCTACGCCTCCTAAGTCCAAACGGACTTTTGTTATTTAGAAAGAGCCAGAGGATATACACTCCTAGTAATAAGTAATACCAATAAGTAGGACGGAGAGTCAAAGAATTTTTATAAAAAATCTTTTAAAAATATAATAACGAGGAACAAAGGGGGGGGGACATCACTGGTTTTCACAACCAATATGGTGTGCATGACCATCTGCAAAAGATAAAAAAAGAAGAAAAATAAGTATTAGTGTATATATAACACATTGCATTGCGTTCTGGGTCTTCCGATCACGTGGGATGCCCGGGGCGGTCACGTGTGCGTTCCAGGCTGGTTGCGCTTCCGGTGGCCGAGACGCAGCCGCAGTTGATTTTGTAGTACGCTGAGGCACATGGAAAGGGGGACATCCTGGTTAGTATTTTCATCTTTTAATTATGTATTTTTTAATTATGCGCACATGTTGCATCACAGGTGTAGGTGGAATGAGGATGATTATGTATTACACACAATTTTAGTTTTTTGCACTTTTTTTTATTATGAATTGCTGATGTGAATACAATTATGTTATATGTTTGGATGCATTAATTTATATATGGATTTACAATCATGTGTAAAACTGTTATTTATTAATTTTTATAATAATGATGTAATGACTGGAATTAATTAAGTAGACTATAAATATTTGAAAACACTGATGTAAAACACACTACTGCTTGAGAAAAGTCCCATTGATCCCTTTTGGCATAATCCGTGGTGGTGCTGTGGAATTAATTTATATACAAGCTGAGTGCATGTGTGTGTGTGTGTGTGTGTGTATGTCCGCTAAAGGAATCTGCACCGCTGCAGCTACAATCACAAAATTTGACACACATGTACATCAGGTGTCCGGGAAGGTTTTAGAACAGTTTTCAGCTCTCCAGGACATACCGTTCCTGAGATATTCCCAAAAAAATGCATTAGCCAATAGTAGCCTGGTCACATGACCCTTATCAGCCAATAGAAGCTCACAGGCAATCTCCACACACCAGGTTTCTATGACAACCTAGCCAGTTCACTGCTGTAGGTCCGCATTAAAGAGGCAGAGCACTGTAGATGACAATGGTAAAGGGGTATTTTGGTTACCATAAATATAACTTATGTTTTAGACTAATTCATCATCAATCATTACCTCATATAATGTAAATTTCACATATTTACTGTTCAGTAGTAATAAAAGATGTATTCTTCCACTGCTACCCATCTTCCTCCTAAATTACTATGGCATCGACCTGTAATTCAGGCCACCGTCAAAAGAAGGATTTAAAAGCTCCACCCCCAGATCCCACTAAGTCACACCCCTGGCTCAGTCAGGCCACGCCCCCTCCATGCCGCATTTGACCGGGATTAAAAATATAGGTAAAAATCACCTTCTTTCAGCTGCAGGGGTGGGGGGAGGATGACTTTCTCCCTGCAGCTCATTGCTCAGACTGCACAGTGCTACTGCTGAGAGTCAGCTGTTCAAAAGGACATACCTGTGTTCATCCAAGCCCTGAGCATGACAGAGGACAGGGAGTCTGAAAACCAGACTGTCCAGCCTAAAACAAGACCTCTGGCCACCCTAGGGGCAGGCTGATGTTAGGGTGGCCAGATGTCTGGCTTTAGGCTGGACTGTCCAGTTTTCTAGCTACCTGTTCTCCGTCCGACGCAGTGCCTGGACAGACACAGGGATGTCCACCCTTTCAGTAGCTCACACTCAGACAGCTTCTCCTCCGTGTCTTCACGGGAACTGGGGGCGCTGTTTCACGTTTGGGAAAATTGCCGGTGAGGTCCGGCTTTCTGGGGTGAAGACAGTAGCCACTCTAGCTGCTGTGGAGGTCACAGTTAAAGGGGCAGGCTGCTGTAGAGGTCACTGTTAAAGGGGTGGGCTGCTGTAGAGGTCACTGTTAAAGGGGTGGGCTCCTGTAGAGGTCACTGTTAAAGGGGCGGGCTGCTGTAGAGGTCACTGTTAAAGGGGCGGGCAGCTGTAGAGGTCACTGTTAAAGGGGTGGGCTGCTGCAGAGGTCACTGTTAAAGGGGCGGCCTGCTGTAAAGGTCACTGTTAAAGGGGTTGGCTGCTGTAGAGATCACAGTTAAAGGGGCGGGCTGCTGTAGAGGTCACTGTTAAAGGGTAGAGGTCACTGTTAATGGGGCGGGCAGCTGTAGAGGTCACTGTTAAAGGGGTGGGCAGCTGTAGAGGTCACTGTTAAAGGGGCAGGCAGCTGTAGAGGTCACTGTTAAAGGGGCGGGCTGCTGTAAAGGTCACTGTTAAAGGGGCGGTCTGCTGTAGAGGTCACTGTTAAAGGGGCGGGCAGCTGTAGAGGTCACTGTTAAAGGGGTGGGCTGCTGTAGAGGTCACTGTTAAAGGGGTGGGCTGCTGTAGAGGTCACTGTTAAAGGGGCGGGCTGCTGTAGAGGTCACTGTTAAAGGGGCAGGCTGCTGTAGAGGTCACTGTTAAAGGGGAAGGCCACTGTAGAGGTCACTGTTAAAGGGGCGGGCCGCTGTAGAGGTCACTGTTAAAGGGGCGGGCCGCTGTAGAGGTCACTGTTAAAGGGGCTGGCAGTTGTAGAGGTCACTGTTAAAGGGGTGGGTCGCTGTAGAGGTCACTGTTAAAGGGGCGGGCCGCTGTAGAGGTCACTGTTTAAAGGGGCGGGCTGCTGTAGAGGTCACTGTTAAAGGGGCGGCTGCTGTAGAGGTCACTGTTAAAGGGGCTGGCCGCTGTAGAGGTCACTGGTTAAAGGGGCGGGCCGCTGTAGAGGTCACTGTTAAAGGGGCGGGCTGCTGTAGAGGTCACTGTTAAAGGGGCGGGCACTGTAGAGGTCACTCTCGATATCTTTTAACGACACACACACACAAACAGTAAATGAAATAAATTAAATATACCCAGGCGAAGCCGGGTCCTTCAGCTAGTATATATATATATATATATATATATATATATATATATATATTTATTTACTCTATATATAGTAATTATGACTAAACAAATAAATTTATAGAATACATTTATATAGCACATATACATACATATACATGTATACTTACATATCTACATACGTACATACATACATGTATACTTACATATCCACATACATACATACATGTATACTTGTACATCCACATACATACATACATACATACATACATTCTGATGACATCAGGCTTAGAAGTCCCTGCTCTGATGCTGACTAGGCCTCCCTGTGATGTTGTGTGGGGGAGGGGAACACAGACTCCGGGACACCAGGGCTGCTAGGAGAGGAGGTGAGTGGAGGATTGAGCAGAGGACAAGCACCAGGAAGAAGTGCAGGAGTGTGGAGATGAAGGGGGCAGAAGCAAAACTAGATCAGCAAGAAGTGGAGGAGAAATGGTGGAGGGGATTGCAAGAGAGGGGAGACAGGAAAGAAGCAGAGTTGTGGAGGAAGGAGAGGTTACCTAGAAGGGGGAAGCCATATCAGTTGAGCTGAGACCTCGGCTGCTGGCTCCATCCATGTAGTGTCAGGGGCTTTGTTAGCCATAGAGGCAAACTTTGGGGCCCCTTGGCTGCAGGCTCCATCAGCGCAGCACCTCTAATAGAGGAAGGAACAGGAGCTGGGAGTACGGAAGTAGTAGGGAAGGTGGCGCCCTCTGGACTATGCAAGGGTATTGCACCCTTGCACCCTGTAAGATCGTACAGATTGCAGGAGGCTTGCTCTGCTCCGGGCCCCTTATGAGCTGGGGCCCCTAAGCAGCTGCTTCTCTTATAGTTACGCCACTGCTGCCAGCCGTCTCCGACTGTTGGCCATCTGCTGATGTCAGTGAACAGGCTTCTGTGTTAAGCATGTACTTTCTGACTCATGCACAGTTCGATATAAGTACTATGCATGAATTAGAACAGAGCAATCAACCTCTGTGATTTCACGAATGTCACTGTTTTGACTGCAATGCAGATGTCATTGTTATGACAGTGCTGCCGATGTCACTGTTATGACAGCACTGCTGATGTCACAGCTATGACCACACTGTGGATACCACTGTTATGACTGCACTGCTGATGTCACAGTTATGTCTGCACTGCAGATACCACTGTTATGAACGGAGTGCTGATGTCTCAGTTATGATCACACAGTGGATGTCACTGCACATGACAGCGATTAGCCAAGGAAACACAGTCCACAATGGGGTGTGTCCTCCCAGGCAAACCACGGCACCTTTGACCTGAAATGAGTTTATCATAGTAATATCTGATATAGCCATTCTCTATCTGGTTGCAGGGCTATTGCAGTGTACTCATATCATCATGTACCCCGCAATATGATATAAACTGGCTGTATCATAAATTGTGGCCAGCACCCAGACCGTGTTTCCTGGGCTGATCATGGTCATGTGCAAGTAATCATACTGACCTGGAGAATGAAGAGTACAAGTCAGTTTTACTGCATAGTGAACGACATAAAAACAAAACCCATAAAACTGTGGAGGAATTGCATTTTTTTCCACTTCCTCCCTATTTGGAATTTATTCCAGATTCCTTCTCCATTATATGTTATAAATGGTGACATTAGAAATTACAACTTGTCCTGCAAAAAACAATACGTTTATGTGAAAAAAAAAAAAAGTTATGGCTATAGAAAGGCAGGCAGCGAAAAACGAAAATGCAAAAACGTAAAATCAGGAAGGGGTTAAGGTATGCTTGCCTTGGTCAAAAAATTTATCCTAAGAAGCAACCTCATACTGTAAGTTCATAAAGCCCCATACGAATGATAAGAATAGTACCTTCAACCAATATACAGTACGAAGCAGTGGCTGTGTGGGGGAAACAAAAGATCAGTGCAGATACAGTGCCTTTTGAAAGTATTCGGCCCCCTGGAACTTTTCAAACTTTTGCCACATTTCAGGCTTCAACAAAAAGATATAACATTTTAAATTTTTGATGAAGAATCAACAACAAGTGGGTCACAATTGTGAAGTGCAACAAATTTATTGGATCATTTAAACTTTTTTAGAAATAATAAAACTGAAAAGTGGGGCTTGCAAAATTATTCGGCCCATTTACTTTCAGTTCAGAAAACTCACTCCAGAAGTTCATTGAGGATCTCTGAATGATCCAATGTTGTCCTAAATGACTGATGAAGATAAATAGAATCCGCCTGTGTGTAATCAAGTCTCCATATAAATGCACCTGCTCTGTGATAGTCTCAGGGTTCTGCATCATGAAGACCAAGGAACACACCAGGCAGGTCCGTGATACTGTTGTGGAGAAGTTTAAAGCCGGATTTGGATACCAAAAGATTTCCCAAGCTTTAAACATCCCTAGGAGCACTGTGCAAGCGATCATATTGAAATGGAAGGAGTATCAGACCACTGCAAATCTACCAAGACCCGGCCGTCCCTCTAAACTTTCATCTCAAACAAGGAGAAGACTGATCAGAGATGCAGCCAAGAGGCCCATGATCACTCTGGATGAACTGCAGAGATCTACAGCTGGAGAGTCTGTCCATAGGACAACAATCAGTCGAACACTTCACAAATCTGGCCTTTATGGAAGAGTGGCAAGAAGAAAGCCATTTCTCAAAGATATCCATAAAAAGTCTCGTTTACAGTTTGCCACAAGCCGCCTGGGAGATACACCAAACATGTGGAAGAAGGTGCTCTGGTCAGATGAAACCAAAATCGAACTTTTTGGAAACAATGCAAAACGATATGTTTGGCATAAAAGCAACACAGCTCATCACCCTGACACACATCCCCATGTCAAACATGGTGGTGAGCATCATGGTTGGGCTGCTTTCATCAGCAGGGACAGGAAGATGGTTAAAATTGATGGGAAGATGGATGGCGCCAAATACAGGACCATTTGGATGAAAACCTGTT
>ONZH01030468.1:0-13919 GCA_900303285.1 Rhinella marina | reverse complement strand
GTGCACCAGGGACTGTTGATATTGATTCACTCTCATACTCCTTTCCTCTACAGGAATGAGAGTGGAAAAGTTCTGCTTGTACCTGGGGTCCAGGAGGGTGAACATCCAGTAATCGGTGTTGTCATAAATGCTTCTAACACGAGGGTCACGGGAAAGGCAGCCTAACATGAAGTCAGCCATGTGCGCAAGAGTCCCAACACGCAAGAATTCCCTCTCCTCAATAGGCTGACTCTCCATTTCCTCCTCCTCCAACTCCTCCTCTTCAGCCCATACACGCTCAACAGATAAGAAGGAATGAGCATAGGTACCCTCTTCAGTCTCGCCAACAGTCTCCTTCTCTTCCTCCTCTTCCTCCTCATCCTTCTCCTCCTCCTCCAATACGTGCTGAGAAACAGACCTGAGGGTGCTCTGGCTATCAAGCAACGTATCTTTTTCCCCCATCTTCTGTGACAAGCGCAAAGCCTCTGACTTCATGCTGAGCAGTGAGTTTTTCAGCAGACAAAGCAGCGGGATGGTGACGCTGATAATGGAGGCATCGCCGCTGACCATCTGTGTTGACTCCTCAAAGTTGCTTAACACCTCACAGATATCAGACATCCACATCCAAGAAGCTGACTAACCTGACTACCAGTTCTCTTGGAAGTTGTCATCTGGCAGTCTACAATCACTCTGTGCTGCTGGTAAACCCTGGCTAACATGTGTAATGTGGAATTCCATTGTGTGGGCACGTCGCACAACAGTCGGTGAGCAGTCAGTTGTAAGCGCCGTTGCACTGCCCTGAGAGTGCCAGCATCTGTGGTTGACTTGCGGAAATGCGCCCAGATGCGTCGCACCTTGGTGAGCAAATCGGACAAATTGGGGTAGGTCTTGAGGAACCGCTGAACCACAAGATTGAACACGTGGGCCAGGAAGGTTTTATATGCAGTGTTTATATGGGTTGTTGTTACTTTGGGAAATAGTATTGGTGTATAATGGCACATGTGTGAGCCCGCCGAGTTGCAGAGCCGCCACCAGGTTACGCCCGTTGTCACACACAACCATGTCTGGTTTGAGTTTCAGCTGCACCAGCCAAAGATCGGTCTGCGCCGTGATGCCCTGTAACAGCTCTTGGGCGGTGTGCCTCTTGTCACCTAAGCTCAGCAGTTTCAGCCCCGCCTGTTGGCACTTACCCACGGCAGTGCTGCTGCGCCTAGAGCTACCGACTGATGGCGCCGTGCTCACAGATTGTATTTGAGAGTAGGAGGAGGGGTTGGAGGAAGAGGCATATTAAGTCTGAGAAACCGTGACCGAGGTAGGCCCCGCAATCCTCGGTGTGGGCATTACATGAGCAGCCCCAGGGTCAGACTCGGCCCCAGCCTCCACCAAGTTAACCCAATGTGCCACCAGGGAGATATAGTGTCCCTGCCCGCCAGCACTTGTCCACGTGTCCGTGGTTAGGTGGACCTTCTCAGTAACCGCGTTGGTCAGGGCACGGATGATGTTCTCTGACACGTGCTGGTTTAGGGCTGGGACGGCACATCGTGAAAAATAGTGGCGGCTGGGGACCAAGTACCGAGGGACAGCCACCGCCATCAGGTTGCGGAAAGCCTCAGTCTCTACCAGTCTATAGCACAGCATCTCCAGGCTCAGCAGTTTGAAAATGTAGACGTTTAGCACTTGTGCATGTGAGTGGGTGGAATTGTATTTGCGTTTGGGGATCAAATACTTATTTCCCTCAAAGAAATGAAAATTATTTTTTATTTCTCATTTCATGTAATTTTCTCTGTCTTTTGATATTCTATGTGGCACTGTTAAAATAAAGCTGGCATAAAATTATGAGACGTTTCATTTATTTTTTAGTATTAAAACTTTAAAAGTCAGTGGGGGATCAAATACTTATTTCCTCCACTGTATATGCTATTTTTGTGGTTTGCTATTTTTATTTATTACATTTTTATTACATCACTTTATATTTTTGTGTATGATCGCACATTATTAGTTTATTTTATACTTGTCTGTTATTCACAGATTTTATTCACATGATCACTTTTTGCCATATATATATATATTTATAAATATATTCACATTATTATGTTTCAATTGATATGTATTCTTTTTTTATAGTACACATCAGCAGTTTCTGTTGTGCTTTGGCTCACGCTATTTATTTTATCTCATTTTTTATTCTATATGTTTTTGTAAATATTTTTTTGTATTTACCTTTGAGTCTTGCGTTCTATTGTCATGTGATACATACCTCCCCATGTGACTGTGAGTGCACGCTGCGGGCTGCGCTGCGTTCCGGGGATCACGGATGGCGTCACTTCTGGCTCTGGTGGTTGGCTGGATTTGCGTTCCAGCAATCCACGCCTCCCCCGTTAGCCTTGCATGCCGCGCTGTGGACTTCGGCCGCATCACCTAGAGCAGTGCGCCGATATACACGGCCCCTTTGGGTGATGTATGTTTTGGCTCCAACAATCGGAACTATTTAAGTTGGGAATCAGTCTTGATACTTACCTTCCTCCTGACGAAGCTTTCCTAGCGAAATGCGCGTTGAGGATCTCTAATGGGTATATTTGGTGGTCCACCTGCCCCATCATGCCTTTGGGTGAGTCTTTCTATTATTGGTTGGTCTGATAGCTGATAGTTGCTGTGATTTGGGCTAACTGTGACTCCGGTTTTGGCCCTAAACGGTAACCTCTGCTTATCTTTGTATGAGGTAGCACCATTTTTTGATCTAATCTGCATTTAGTGATGGTATTACTTGTCCAGTGACATTATTATATGTCCAGTGATAATGTTATGGACACACCTATTATTTGGCATGTTTAACATCTATTTGGGGGAGACGGATCATCACTACCCATGTCTTCTATTAGCACTATGTGGCCCTAGGTTTACTATGTTATGATATATTTATATTTTTGTATTTACGTGATATAATAAAAGAGACATTTTTAAATTATTCATTTGTGTAGAGAGCATTTTTCTTGCCTGTCTCCTGTGTTAGGGGAAGGCATGATTTGTAGGTTGTCTGTGTTGATTTTGTGCTCTCTGTAATTGTTGTGAGGCATTTGTTGTGTCTAGGTTCTAATTACATCTGTGTTTTCAGATTCTGCCTCTAGATTAATAGATTACAGGAAACGGGATAAAACCTGGGCTACCCAACTCGGGTCGATTTTTGGGGAAACCACAGGTGTTGGTGTGGAGTCAAGTAATATTAAGGGTTTGAAACATAATATTAAAGATCAGTTGAGAAAACGTACGAAAGCCTGGTGGAACAAAGCCTCTCTGGAACAATATCTACAGAAGGATATCATCCCGCGGGGTCTGAGAGTACAGGTTTTTCCTGCTTTTGAGGTGGACGACCCAGTGTTTGTTGAGAAGTGGGAAGAGCTCACGCACTCTAGTCGAGCTATTGATTGGTGTGGACAAATGCACATTAGAAACAATAGAGAAAGAGATTGACCTAACTCGCAAACAAATATATCAGACATTATCACCATAAGAGTTTGAGATCGTTGATAGTGAGGTGGAGGTGGATTTAACCAAATTTGAGAAGGAGATCAAGGACCTAAAGGTCAAAAAATTCCAAAGAGATCTGGCTGATTTCCAGAATAAAAGAGTTTATCGGTGGAGCCAGGGTGGTAAACGTTTGAGAGCTTAATCCATATCTGCCTCGAGTATATCATCTCTGAGTGAACCAACATGTGGGGACTGTTTTTTAGATATACTCCAGGGATCTGGCGGAAGAGATGGCGAGGAGGCCTGGGCCTCACGTCTCAGAACATCGGCTGTAAAGAGTAAAAACGGCTGTAAGTAACAACCGGTTAGAGAAGAGACTAAAGAGACTCTGAAGGTAATTAATTTGTCTGATTGATTTTTGACTGAGTCTCAGTTGACGGTGCTGGGTAGAGGTCTGACTTTCTCACCGACGGAGAAATTTGATCATCAACACTTTTCATTCGCCAGAAAAGTGTTATTTAAGAAATATTTTGGCAGAATTGGTGAAGGCAGCTCCTTCTCTCCTTTGGAACTTCAGGCTATACAAGACCTGGAAGATCTTCAGGATGAAAGAGAAACTGAAGTGACATCCAGTTTTCCCATCCACCTCCACCGCCGATCGCAGCACTGGCCCCCTATGTCTTCATGCCCTACAGTCGACATTTTCGTTTGACTGGTTAAACAGGACTTGGCAAGGATACACAATAGAGGTGTGCGAGACAATCTTACTGCGGAGCAGAGGTCTGCTTTGTATGAACTTCAGAAGTTTAGGGATGTGGTTATTAAACCTGCTGACAAGGGGGGTAGTCTTGTGATCTGGCCGGTGGAGTTGTATGAACAAGAGTCATTTAGACAGCTTCATGATGGACATTGTTATAAGAAACTGGAGTCCAACCCTCTTGTTTCATACAAGATCCAGTTGGATGACATTCTGATGAAAGCACATCAGATGGGAATTATTAGTAGTAGAATTTCGGAGGGTTTGACCACGGAATTCCCAGTACTCCCAACATTCTACCTACTCCCAAAAGTATATAACGATCTGACTCGACCCCCTGGTAGGCCGATTGTTTCGGGGATTGGGGGCCTGTGTGAAACCATCTGCAGGTTTGTTGATCTCTACTTACAAAAATGTGTAGAGACTATGCCTTCCTTTGTGAAGGACACAACTGATGTTTTGAAATGGTTAGACGGAGTGCATTTGGATGCGGATATGGTTTTGGTTACGTGCGACATCGAGTCCCTGTATATGTCTATATGCCATGACCACAGGCTACGAGCGTCAAGGACCTTTTTACAGATGACTAATTTGGACTGTGAATTGATAGATCTGATTATGATACTTTTGGAGTTTATTTTAAATCATAATGTGTTCACTTTTAAGGACCGCCTCTTCTTGCAGCTTCGGGGAATGGCTATGGGGGCGACTTGTGCGCCCTCATATGCTAATCTCTTCCTGGGACTGTGGGAGAGGGAAACGGTCATGAATACATTGGGTCATGACCCTGTGGTCTCGTGGTCTAGGTATATAGACGATATTTTATTCATCTGGCAGGGCTCGGCGTCGCACCTGACACAATTCCTTGAAGCTCTAAATAGGAATGATCTCAATATCCGTCTGACGTGGCATAACAGTACCACACTTGTGGATTTTTTGGATTTACAAATTTCAGTTGGGGAAGGGGGGTTCCTGGAGACGGATGTGTTCAGGAAGCCCACCTCCACCAACTCTTTGCTACATTCCACCTCCTCTCACCACCCACAGGTTATCAGAGCCATTCCAACTGGCCAATTTTATAGGATGAAAAGACTGTGTTCCAGTGATAGATGTTTTGAATTGCAGGCTCAAGATTTGAGTCAGTGATTTAGGGATAGAGGCTACAATAACAAATTGATAAGGAAAGGGTATGAGAAAGCTAAAAAATACCCCTAGATCATTTCTCCTCATGGGTAGATTTCAAACATCTGAAAATAATGTGACTAACTACCCTAGGTTCATCACTGGATTTAATCACCAATGGCAACATATTCAAACCATTCTCAACAGACACTGGGAAGTGCTACTTACGGATCGAGACCTGCGAAGACATGTCTCTTCAAGACCCATGATAACTTGGAAGATGTCGAAAAATCTGAGAGACCTCTTGACCTCTAGCCACTATGTGGCACCTAAGAGTGGAGGTTTGTTTGGCTATAGGGGGCCCGATGGGGTTGTACCCCTTGTGGTTATTGTACTGCCTGCCGATATGTGTTGCGTTGTAATAGTTTTGCTAATTCCAAAAGTGATAGGGAGTATAAAATTTTACATCACTTCTCTTGTAATACGGAAGGGGTTATATATTATGCCCAATGCCCGTGTGACCTTATTTACATTGGCATGACTACGAGGGCATTCAAAGTTAGGATATTGGAACACGTTAAGGACATTCGGGCAGCAGCTGACATTAAGGATGGGGAAAAACTTAAGAAACTTAAACATTTCAGAGAGGCCCACAATTGCAATCCTAATGGATTGCGGTTTAGAGGGATAGATCGGGCCAGATTAGGAATTAGAGGTGGCAACCTTAAACGTTGTCTGTTGCAAAAAGATGGTCCTTCAGCATACAGTGTTTCCAGAGGGCTTAAATGAGGCTTTGAGTTTCAAATCCTTTTTGTAAAAATGTTTTTATTATATATTAATTTTATTTTATTCTATAGATGTGGTGATTATCTTGACTGACCCCGTGGGAGATGATGGTGACTCTTGTTCCGTTTGCTATGAAATAAGCTGTATGAAGAGGCTCTGTTTGGAGTTGAAGACTTATATTTAAAGGGGTTCTGTAGTTTTTTCAAACTGATGATCTATCCTCTGGATAGATCATCAGCATCTGATCGGCGGGGGTCCGACACCCGGGACCCCTGCCGATCAGCTGTTTGAGAAGGCAGCGGCGCTGCATGTGAACGGAGCTTAGCCCCGCCCAGGCCAGTGATACTAGTCGTGACGTCACTGGGCCTGCGGTAAACACAGAGAAGGCCGAGGCGCTCCTGCAGCGCCGCTGCCTTCTCAAACAGCTGATCGGCAGGGGTCCCGGGTGTCAGACCCCCGCCGATCAGATGCTGATGATCTATCCAGAGGATAGATCATCAGTTTGAAAAAACTGCAGAACCCCTTTAACACTAATATTGTGAAGGGATTTCATAATTCCTAATGGGCTTGGATTTTAGCCCTGAGGGACTTTTAAGCACTGAGTGTGATATACAGTGGAGGAAATAAGTATTTGATCCCCCACTGACTTTAAAAGTTTTAATACTAAAAAATAAATGAAACGTCTCATAATTTTACGCCAGCTTTATTTTAACAGTACCACATAGAATATCAAAAGAAAAACAGAGAAAATTACATGAAATGAGAAATAAAAAATAATTTGCATTTCTTTGAGGGAAATAAGTATTTGATCCCCTAGTAAAACCATGACTAATGTTGGCTCCCACAGACCACTGACACACCCTAATCACAGTGAAGTCGTTACCTGGATGAGAGACACCTGTCCCAAATTGTCACCTGTATAAAAGGCCACCTGCCAACAGTCTCAGTGACACTCCAACATCTCCACCATGGGCAAGACTAAAGAGCTGTCTAATTGTTGACCTACACAAGGCTGGAATGGGCTACAAAGCCATAAGTAAGAAGCTGGATGAGAAGGTGAGAACTGTTGGTGCAATTATTCGGAAGTGGAAGAAGTACAACATTACTGTCAATCGACCCAGGCCTGGAGCTCCATGCAAGATATCACCTCGTGGAGTCTCATTGATCATGAGAAAGGCTAAAAATCAGCCAAGAACTACATGGGAGGAGCTGAGTAATGATCTCAAGGCAGCGGGGACCATAGTCTCCAAAAAAACCATTGGTAATACACTGAGACGTAATGGTTTAAAATCCTGCAGTGCACGCAAGGTTCCTCTGCTCAAGAAGGCTCACGTCCAGGCCCGCCTCAAGTTTGCCAATGAACATATTAATGACTCCGAGAGAGACTGGGAGAAGGTGCTGTGGTCAGATGACCAAAATTGAGCTCTTTGGCCTCAACTCAACTCGACGTGTTTGGAGGAAGAAAAATACAGAATATGACCCTAAGAATACCATCCCCACCGTCAAGCATGGTGGTGGAAGTATTATGTTTGGGGGGTGTTTTTCTTCTAAGGGCACAGGCCAACTTCACCGCATTGACGAGAAGATGAACGGGGCCATGTATCACAAAATCCTGGGTGACAACCTCCTTGCTTCCGCCAGGGCACTGAAAATGGGTCGTGGATGGGTCTTTCAGCACGACAACGACCCAAAACATACAGCCAAGGAAACAAAGGAGTGGCTCCATAAGAAGCATATCAAGGTCATGGAATGGCCTAGCCAGTCTCCTGACCTCAATCCCATCGAAAATCTATGGAGAGAGCTGAAGCTTCACGTTTCCAAATGCATGCCTAAAAACCTTAAGGATATGGAGATGATTTGCAGAGAGGAGTGGGCCAAAATTACTCCTGAAGTGTGTGCAAACCTTATAAAAAACTATAAGAAACGTCTGACTGCTGTGCTTGCCAACAAGGGTTTTGCCACCAAGTATTAAATGATGTTTTCCTAGGGGATCAAATACTTATTTCCCTCAAAGAAATGAAAATTATTTTTTATTTCTCATTTCATGTAATTTTCTCTGTTTTTCTTTTGATATTCTATGTGGCACTGTTAAAATAAAGCTGGCTTAAAATTATGAGACGTTTCATTTATTTTTTAGTATTAAAACTTTAAAAGTCAGTGGGGGATCAAATACTTATTTCCTCCACTGTATATGCTATTTTTGTGGTTTGCTATTTTTATTTATTACATTTTTATTACATCACTTTATATTTTTGTGTATGATCGCACATTATTAGTTTATTTTATACTTGTCTGTTATTCACAGATTTTATTCACATGATCACTTTTTGATATATATATATATATATATATATATATATATATATATTTATAAATATATTCACATTATTATGTTTCAATTTATATGTATTCTTTTTTTTTATAGTACACATCAGCAGTTTCTGTTGTGCTTTGGCTCACGCTATTTATTTTATCTCATTTTTTATTCTATATGTTTTTGTAAATATTTTTTTGTATTTACCTTTGAGTCTTGCGTTCTAATGTCATGTGATACATACCTCCCCATGTGACTGTGAGTGCACGCTGCGGGGTGCGCTGCGTTTCGGGGATCACGGGTGGCGTCACTTCTGGCTCTGGTGGTTGGCTGGATTTGCGTTCCAGCAATCCACGCCTCCCCCGTTAGACTTGCACGCCGCGCTGTGGACTTCGGCCGCATCACCTAGACGCAGTGCGCCGATATACATGGCCCCTTTGGGTGATGTATGTTTTGGCGCCAGCAATCGGAACTATTTAAGTTGGGAATCAGTCTTGATACTTACCTTCCTCCTGACGAAGCTTTCCTAGCGATATGCGCGTTGAGGATCTCTAGTGGGTATATTTGGTGGTCCACCTGCCCCATCATGCCTTTGGGTGAGTCCTTTTATTATTGGTTGGTCTGATAGCTGATAGTTGCTGTGATTTGGGCTAACTGTGACTCCGGTTTTGGCCCTAAACGGTGACCTCTGCTTATCTTTGTATGAGGTAGCACCATTTTTTGATCTAATCTGCATTTAGTGATGGTATTACTTGTCCAGTGACATTATTATATGTCCAGTGATAATGTTATGGACACACCTATTATTTGGCATGTTTAACATCTATTTGGGGGAATCGGATCATCACTACCCATGTCTTCTATTAGCACCATGTGGCCCTAGATTTAGTATGTTATGATATATTTATATTTTTGTATTTACATGATATAATAAAAGAGACATTTTTAGATTATTCATTTGTGTAGAGAGCATTTTTCTTGCCTGTCTCCTGTGTTAGGGGAAGGCGTGATTTGTAGGTTGTCTGTGTTGATTTTGTGCTCTCTCATCTAGGCCTCGGCACGGGAGCTTCACTCCGTTGCTGATCTACTTGCTCTGGCCCTGCTTCTCCCTCTGGCCACCCCACTGCCTCTTCCAACCTGTTCTGGTGCTGCACTTGCCTTCCCGTCAGAAGCACTGTCTTGACTAGGCTTACCAACCCAGCTCGGGTCAGTCACCTCATCATCCACCTGCTCTTCCTCCGATTCCTCACTCTGCTCCCCCCTGGGACTTACTGCCCTGACAACAACGTCAATGTCTGACAACCGTGTTTCATCATCATCATCATCATCCGACACCTCTTGACGCACTACTTGCACTAAGTCCACACTCTCATCACCCACAGACTGCGAAAGTTCTAAATTTTGGGCATCGGGACAGAGCAACAGCTCAGGTTGCTGTTGAGCAGTGGTTTGTGTCTCTGGGTAGGGTCCTGAAAAGAGTTCCTGTGAGTATGCCGGATCTGAATACATATTTTCCATGGGGGGGCAGGCTGGGGGGAAGGCGGTTGAGCTGGAGGAGCCAGAGGTCTACTCCCTTGGCTAGCGTGGGTGGACTGCGTGGAAGACTGGGTGGTGGATAAATTACTGGACGCATTATCCGCTATCCACGTCATCACCTGTTCGCACTGTTGTGGTTTCAATAGTGGTGTACCACGTGACCCTGTAAGTTGCAAGATAAAGCTAGAGAGCGAAAATCTGCGGCGTTCCACTGCTCCCTCATCAGTAGGTACTGTGTCACCCTGCCCAGGACCACGGCCTCTGCCCCCCTACATCACTTGAACACCCACGTCCTCGTCCTCGACCTTTAGGCCTTGGGTTCAACATTTTGTGTAATCACTGAACTGTAGAAGTAATATCTGAGGCCTAAAACGTATTCTCTAGACTGTGGCTAGTGTAACACACACCACAGAATTTTTCACTGGACTGTATTAAATGTATCTGAGAGAAAAAACGTATTCTCTAGACTACCGCTAGTGTACCGCACAACACACAATTTTTCACTGCACTGTAGGATATATGAATGAGAGAAAAAATGTATATTTTGTAGACTCCGGCTAGTGTGCAGTACACGACAGAATTTTGCACTGCACTGTAGTATATATGACTGAGAGAAAAAACTTATATTTTCTAGACTCCGGCTAGTGTAACGCACACCACACAATTTTTCACTGGACTGTAGTATATATAAAAGTGATAGAAAAAAACATTTTTTCTAGACTGAGGCTACTGTACCGCACACCACAGAATTTGTCACTGAACTGTAGTCACCGCCATGCTGTGTCAGGCTAAATTTTTGGGTGGTTCAGCTGCTATGTTAGTCTAACCAAGCCACTCTGGGGTTCACCGCCAAGCTGTAAACTGCAATCTCAGTCTTAACAAGTCATCCTAGGGTTCACCCCCATGCTGTAAACTGCAATCTCAGTGTGCGTGTTTGCCTGTCTGGGATGGGGAGAGCTGGGCACTGTGCTGGGAGAACTTTGTGTACGCTGTGGACTACTGGAGAGGGAGACGCTTATGCCTGCGTCCTGGGGCGCGGGATAGGACAGCAGTGCCAGCATGAGCAGTGGTGTCACCCGCAGGCGGCGATGGACCTTCGTTGCACCTACTTGGGTGCTTTACTAACATGTGATGGGCATGTGCCTTGCCCATCTTGGTCTGGGTCAGCACAATTGTCTTGAGGGTCACCACCAGGCTGTTGCCCAGAATTTGGCGTAATGGTACGATTAGGCAGCCTCAGAGGCATCCATGCATGCTGCCCCTGCTGTTTCCTGTCCATTTCCGTGGTGTTTCCATCATTTTCTGAGGTTTCCAGGTTTTCACGCAACCTTCTCTGTGCAGAGCCTTGGTCCCCTGCAAAAAATGCTCGAGTCTCCCATTGACTTCAATGGGGTTCGTTATTCGAAACGAGCACCCGAGCATCCGGAAAAATTTGACTCGAATAACGAGCACCCGAGCATTTTAGTGCTCGCTCATCTCTAGTTGTGTATCATTCTGCAAAAAATATTGCACAAATTTTAGTGAACAGACAGTACCCCAGATCTGTGGCCAGTGTCAGAGTGGGGTGCCTAGGACCCACCAGTGGAATTTATTTGGGGGGCCAACCCTAACACTACCTTAAACATGAATACGCATTACATTTATATTTTTCAGCCTCACGTGTATGAACATGAGCATTTTAGCACACAACACAGCATGCAGAACCAAATTGTATTTATTAAGAGCGGCATCTAAAATGCTGGTCTTAATTAATGTTCCCCTATTTTTTTTAACTCCCTGCCTACCGTGACATTCACTCATGTACCTGCACACTTCTGTCTTTTCTATTTTCTTTTCAAATATCTTTTTATTGGTTTTTTGTTCATGCATAAGAGAATGTTCTCAAACAATAGTTACAGAAAGTAGTAAGACAGAATTTGTAACATGGTGTGACCACATCTTACATCAGCTATTGCCAAATGAGACAGCTGCTTTTATGAGCTGAGAGTGGTATCGCAAGTGGGGCATGTGGTTGAGGTGAAAAGCAGAGGGTCACTCCTAACATGAAATAACAGGTGGTATGGAGAGGGAAGTGTAAAGGGGAAGGGGAACTAGTGGATTTAGAGAGGGTAACTTGGGAGTATGTGGGGGAGGCACCCATGATCTACTCTGCTATGTGAAAAACATATGGATTGATTGACTTCCGATAAGCTTTGTATACATGTACTAGATTTGCGGAATTGTATCCAGGGATCCCATGTTTTTTGGAAAATATGATGGATTCTGGTTTCCCATGCCGAAAGTTCCTCCAAGTGACAAATGTGATCAACTTACAATAGCCATTGTGCTAAAGATGGTGAGGTCGGTTGGTTCCAGTGTTGTGGTATGAGGGTCTTGGCGGCGGCTGCCAGGAATTGGAACAGTTTTTGTTTAGTTTGGGGCATCTGTTCATATCTAATGTGAAGGAGTATAAATAACAGTTGTTGAGGTGTCATTAAGTGAACAGATTTTCTTCATATGATCTAGTGTGTCAGACCAGAAAGCCTGGAGTTTGGGACAGGACCACCACATATGCATATAAATGCCTTGAGTCTGTTTGCATTTCCAGCAGTAATCCGAGTTCAGGCAGTTCATTTAAGGCGTACCAGGGTGAGATACCACCTTGTAATCAATTTGAAAGAGTTTTCTTGAAGTCCTGTGCATCGAGAAATGCCATGTGAATAGCGGTAGATTTGTTTAATCTCGGTTTCTGTCCAAGTGGTATTGAAGTCTTTGCTCCATGTCCCAATGTAGATCCTGCCTGAGGGTAATTTGAGTAATTGTAGGGTGTGATATATTTGTGACAGTAAGTGCTTAGGAGAAGTTTTGGTCGCTATGAATTTTTTGAATTTTGTTCTCTTCCTGGGTCTATGGTTTTTAGGTATGGGGTTACTAACTGGTCGATATGAGCTCTTTGGAGGGTGTGAAAGGAGGTGGAAGCTAGTGGATCTGGGTTATCCTCTGACACTGAGAAGGAGGATATAGGGATATGTTTTAGAACTGAGTATTTAAGTTGTATGTTTGCGTATTTAGAATGGTATAAATCTAAAATATCTGCTACCGACATAATCTGAGAGGGGTTTGTCCCTATATTTAGACTATACCTTGAGTGTGGTCTTTATAAGGTCATTGTTAGTGTGTTGGTTAGAAGGTGGATTATCTTTGTGCCACATCAAGGAACTTAGAGAAATTGTTGTTTGGTGGCCTTCGAGTGGAATCCATAGTTTGCTGTTCTCTTCTCTAGCCCAATTTATAATCCTAGTGAGGTGAACAGCCTCATAGTAAAGCTTCCAATCAGGGAGAGCCATCCCACCTCTTGACTTATGTTGTGTAAGGAGATCGTTATGTAGTCTGGGTCTTTTACGTTGCCATAAATAACTACTAATGATCTTCCTAATAGACAAGAAAAAGGAGGAGGGAAGTGAGATAGGTAAGGTCTGAAACAAATACATACCGTATTTTTTGCCCTATAAGACGCACCGGCCCATAAGACACACCTAGGTTTTAGAGGAGGACAATAAGAAAAAATATTTTTCATTAGACCTCAGGTCAGACCAGCAATCAGACCCCCAATGTTAATCATACCTCAGATTACAGCTCCACTCAGACCCCCAATGTTAAAAAGACCCTGAATCAGACCTTAGATCAGACCCCAAATGTTAAAAAGTCCACAATAAGACCTCAAATCAGACCCACAATCAGACCTCAGCTCACACCCCAAAGGGAATGACCCCTAATCAAACCTCAGAAAGGAGCCCCAATATAGATAACACCATTCAGACCTCAGATAAGACCCCCAGTCTTAAATCAGCCACCCATACAGTACCTCATTTGATTAGTCCCCAGCCTCATATCAGCCCCCATGCCCCAGTCTCTTTTTATCAGCCCCAGTCTCACATTAGCACCCATGCCTCTTTTGATCAGCCCCCAGTCTCCTATTAG
>ONZH01030467.1:0-14980 GCA_900303285.1 Rhinella marina | reverse complement strand
GTAACAATACAATATCCTGCTCTGTGTCTTTATACAACTGAACTGACTGCTCGTTCATCTTCTATATCTCTGGCTACTCCTCTTAGGATGGGTTCACGTCACTCTTTAGTTTTCCGTTCTTCTGATACGTCAGAGGAACAGAAAAATTAAAAATAAAAAGATCCTTTATTTTGAACATCCGCTGTGCTGAATTTTCTGTTTTTGTCAGTTCCGTCAGAGATCCATTATTTTAGGTGGGAGAAAAAGTCTTCCGCTAAGTACTTTGTCTCCAGTCTAGAAAAACAGATCTCCGGAGGAACTGACAAAAACAGATGCTTAAAATAAAGGATCCATTTTTTAAAAAATGTTCTGTTCCTCTAACGCCTTACAGTGTATGACTTAATCATTTCCTCTGCATGCTCACAGCTTATTGGTCTGTCATACGACCTTCTGAGGAACAGCAAGCCTGATTGGGTGAAGCCTTCTTTAAATCTCCAGCCTTACCTGGGAAAATTGTGAACTCCAAAAGATTAAACTGTCATTTATGAGAAATTGCTGATGACCATTGTCTTCATGGAAACGTCCCACTGTATATTCCTCCACAGTTCTGTTAGAATATATATGATAATTCACCAGATCAAATCTTGATGGAAAATTTCCTTTATCATCAAGGGAAATAAAATCTCCCCCAGGAGTTGAAAATTTAATGTTTCTTATATATTGATTGAGCTAAACAGAAAACAGAAGATAAAATGTTATGAAAAATCCTCAATGAACAGGTAGAGGAATTTTCATGCTCTTCCTTTTGTTTCTTGCTACGATAAGACTAAAATGTTTGCATTTTCGTTAAAGGGAATCATTCAGATACAAACCATCCCCCAAACTAGAGTAAGCGGTGTATAGTGTAATGGATGCTGAAGTCTGGTTATGTAATTTTTACTTTCATACTGCCCTGCATTCTGGCGCTGTGCTCCAACAAACCAGTAGAAAAATGCGTTGAGAGGACTCCCAGGCTCATGCACATAATTTAGAGGACTCAAAGACGAGTCCTCTCAATGCATTTTACTGCTGGTTTGTCAGAGCTCAATTTCAGAATGCAAGTGTGATGGGAGGCCGGTGGCGCGCTTCCCCAATGCTGTGCCGCCGGACTTCCGCTTGTAACATGGAGCGAGGACATGATATGCGTCCTCGTCTCCATAGCAACCTGAGGGGAGGACCTGGTGCGCTCCTTGCGTCCTCCCCGCCTTCCTAGAGACGAGCAGTAGGGAATTGAAGTGCTGGTCTGGTCAGCCAGCACTTCATTAGTTAATTACCTGTTGAGTTTTTAGCCATGTGGTGCTGATCACACCACATGGCTACTTTGCATATTGTTTTGGCAGCAATGCTCCTCCTCAGGTCATGTGATGCTGGCCACATCACATGATCCTGGGTGGGCTATTTAAAGATGGCAACTGCCTAGAGTAGTTGCCTGTTATTTGGTTTTCCTGTACAGTGCTGGTGTTTTTGTTGCAAGTGATTGGATTTCAGGGGATTCAGACTTCGGCTTGTGGACTAGGACTTCGCCTTTGCTTTTCCCCTGGTATTGACGTGACCTCCTGATACGACCCCTTGGCTAGTTGACTACTCTGTATTGTGTTTGTTCTGTCAGTGTTTGTTATTCCCTTTGTTTCCCCTGTCCTTGCCCCTGCACTTACTCAGGTCAGGGCCTGTCGACCAGTTACGGTTCTGCCATCTAGGGCTTATACTGTAAGTAGGCAGGGACAGTGGTTGGGGTTACAGTCAGGGCTCACTTTCCCCCCTTCCCCTCGTGACAGCAAGTGAATATGAAGGTAAAAATTACGTAATCGGACTTGGTGCCACTTACGCTATACACTCTACTTTGGGGGGGGGTGTTGGAGCTGACAGATTCCCTTACTGGTTTCCTTTGCCTGATGTCCATTGCAGAATATTTCTAAAAAAAAAAAAAACATGCTGCCCCCAGCCTCTGCCCCACCTTTTCCTCAATGCCTGTTTTCATGACCTCTGTGGCTTCTCCTAATGTGATGTCACCGTACAGTGGTCTCATGGCCTAGTTGTTGCTCAGCTCCATTGCATTAAATGAGGCTGAGCCTCAATACTGAGCACAGATGCTTTATGGTGCAGTGCTTGGGTGCTACGGTGCTATTTACGGTGCAGTGCTTGGGAGAGATGCTGGAGGTCGGCTGCACTCACCAGAACTCCAGTGAGCACGTTGGCTCCCTGTAACAGCTGATCAGCGAAGTTGCTGGGAGTCGAACCCAAGCCGATCTGATAATGATGACCTATCCTGAGGATAGATTATCATTATCCATTATTGGATAACCCCTTTAAGTCAAAATATCCTAAACCACCAACCCTTGTCCAGGCAGAAATGAGGAAAAAGACAAAAAATTCTAATTAGAGAAGAATGTTGTCTTATTTGTCTGTAACCACTGAACCCAACTCCTCTTAACAGGGTTTTCTGACATTTTAATACTGATGACCTATCCTCTGATAAGTGAGGGTCCCACCCAGGATCACCCAGGACTTCCACCGATCAGCTGTTTTGAGAAGGCACTCCTGTGAGCGCCGTTGCCTTCTCCCAGCTGATAAAGCACAGCGTCATACATCGTATAGTGGCTGTGCTTGGTATTGCAATCAGCTCTATTTGCTTGTATGGGGCAAAGCTGCACCTACTGTAGGTCACGTGATCGATGAACGTGTTGTCACTGGCCTAGGAAAAGATGAGAGAAGGCCATCTCAAAGAGTTGATCAGTGGGAGTCGGACAGATGTCAGACCCCCACCGATCGGATACTAATGGGCTATTCAGAGGATAGGTCATCAGTATTAAAATGTCGGAAAACCTCTTTTATTTACGCCCTTCATTTATTTTCAGTTTTTTCCATATTTGCCTCTCATGTGATGTTTCCATAAAACACTCGAATGTAGATGTGAGCTTTTCCATTCTTTCATAATTACCCTTCTAGCTAAAAAGAAAGCAAGCCCTGAGTAAGGAGTATTTGATATCATTTAGTGCTGGTAGAGCTAGTGGAGTCATCACTAGAGATGAGCAAAGTTTAGAAAAATTCGATTCAGCAGCTTTGCCGAAGTTCACCAAGAAATTTGAATTGTTTTGGATTAATTAGTCACAAATCACTATAAATCTGGTATACCCAGACCAATCTGCCTATTTATATTCTTCCCACTTGGTGGCTCAATCTTATTGTGAAGGCTTTGTAGGGAAACTGCAGGGAGAGTGCAGTAAAAGGATATCATCATGTACATCAGTGTGCAGTGGACCAAGATTCATAGCTAATCCCTTCTGTCAGCTGTAGATTTACTGTGCGTCAGTATTATAGGTCAATGTTACCGTCAGGTCTAATTTATCACCCTGTTCATACCAAGATTCAAGTAGTGGCTCCATGACACAGTGGGGAGGATGGCAGTGGCAGTAAGGCTGTGTTCACATCACCATTTATCTTTTCATTCTTCTGATCCCAAAAAAAAGAAAACAGATTCTGTATTTTGAGCATCCATAAAGCTACTTTCACATCTATGTTGTTAATTCTGGTTTTGAGATCCGGTGGCAGATCACAGTAGTAGCAGACTGACCCAACAAAAGCAGTGTGATAGCAAGGCCGAGAGGAATGTATCTCCTTGTAATAATATAACATTTACATAACAGTAAACCAAGAAGTCCCATTGTAGGAATGGCAGTAGAAGCAGCAGATATGTGGCATCAGGCAGGTGGCAGTATCAGAAGTAGTAGCTCATTTTACACAATCTTCCGGTGTGGCATCACACTATAGTGTGATCATTAGTGGCAGAATGATTTATTCTATTGCATCCGGCACAAGTTTCTGGAAATCCTGGCCCCATTAGTCATGATAGTGGAGCATGAGCACAGAGGATGCGCCCCTCCCCCCCCCCCGGTCAGACCTTCTTGAGCACAAGACAAATGTGCTCATAGACAGCGACCAACCGACTACACAGCATGTCTCTATAGTAGTACATTTTTGCATCCATCTCAGCAGGTGTAATGTTTTTTAACAGTAGCGAGGGTGTAACTATGTGGATAGCCAGTAATCATATGGAGCGTGAATGCTAACGGATGGAAATGTCATATATCTGGCGATGTTGTGGAAGAGAATTTTGCCTTTGCAGGTCTAGGAGGGTGTGTTTTGCACGGTAAGAGTGGCTGAAGTGCATGCACAGTTTCCTAGACATTGTTACGAGCTCTTGCAGTTGCGTGGAAGACTTGAGGAACCGGGTGATGAGATTGAAGACGTGTGCTATGAGGGGCACATGGGACAGCCCTCCTTGACACAGTGCAGACAAAATGTTCTTACCGTTATCAGTAACCATGATTCTTATCTCCAGTTGGCAAGGAGATAGCTAGTGTTCGATTTCCTGCAGAGCAGTTCCTCCCCGATGTGGCTCAGTTCGTCCAGGCTGATGAGGTGCAGAACCACGATCTTTGCATAGGTAATATGATAGAGGACAAGGGTGAATTGTGCCTAGCGGGGAGGGTGAGGAGAAGGTGGAGGATGAGGAGGCAGAGGAGGACATTGGCACAGAAATCCGAGCATTACAATGCGCAGGCGGCATTGCCATCACCTGATTTAGGCTACTTTCACACTTGCGGTAGCGTTTTCCCTGCAGGCTGTTCCTGCAGGGAGCAGCCTGCCAGATCAGTGCTACCACAAGTCCACCGTGTATAATGCTGGCGACCCAAGGTGCTGTATTTTTTGTCTGGCTGCCTCTCAGCATGTTTGCCGTGCTGTGGCCGGACCTCCGGCCTGCCCCCATTATAGTGAATGGGACCGGAGCAGACTTCCAGCGGCACGGTGGACTTGTAAGTGGTACAAGTTCGATAGTGGCAAATCCCCTTCAAAACTATATTGACTTGTGCATTCCAATGCCATTACTGGTGCTCTAGGGGCAAGACCTTGCATCTATTTTTAACATTAATTGTAGGAAGATTCTGGATGAGAGAGCTCAGAGAATAAGGCTGCATAAAGTCATGCAAGGATAATATGAGTTGATCATCTGCTCCGAGAAGAGAAGCTTCCAACAAGTGCAGACTACACCCTGAGACGTTATCCAAAGCAGGCTGCACGTGGGTCTAATGTGATCTGAAACATCATCACTGCAGGAGATACATCCACTGCCCAGGAAGAACCAGAGGGAAACCCTAAAATTAAGTGTTCTGTTACTTGGCATGTAAGGGGACTATAAATACATATACATTGTGCACTGGCTGAGAACTAGGAGTGCCATTGTGGTGGATAAAGAACATTGGAATAATCTCAACCACTCCTCCAAGTCTGTGCTGGCCTGTAACTGCTGACTGTCCACACAAAGCTCATCCTGGCTGAAAAATTGAGCAGAGCCGGAGGCTATCATTTCTTGGCTAGCAGAAAGGAGCAGCAAAAGCAAGAGGCAGGTTCAGGACAGTTGAGGGCATAGAGGCAGTTCCTGGGCCATGCCAACTAAGCATGGTGTCAGAGGAACCCACCCATTCCTGGCTTTGTGTATCTGTTTTCACTTGACATGATTGTGAAGAACGAGTCAACCATTCCAGTACAGCTGGATTGTTGGTCAAAACACAACCACTGGATGACAGTGGCAGCTCTGGCCTGTTGCTGCAGCTGCTGCTACCACCGCCCCTTTTTCTGATGCTACTTGTGCCTGCTACAGCAACATTTTTACCACTGCCCGTTCCTTTAGAGGGCCCAGGCAACTGTCTGTTGTGTATAACAACTTTATCGCTAACAGAACGGATTAACAATGAATGTTGGTGCACTGCACAGTGCTGCTTATGGCGATACACTTTGCCTACAGTCTCCCTGCACTCTTCGTCTCCAATATTGTTCTTTAAAACTGTTTTCAGCAACTCTGTCCCTAACGCATGAGCGCTTGCTACATCTCTCCTTATACTCAGCTCACAGGACAATGACGAAGACTGTACAGGATGATGGTTTTGTAGGGCTGTGACATCACAGGGGATGGCTTGCAAATTGGCTGGCTGCATGGCATTATGGGTGATGTTGCGTTCCCGGGCGAGTCTCCTCTACACTTGTTTTTACTTTCTAACTTGTGCAGCCGCCATTTTAGTTAAACTGATTCAATACCATGAAGGGCAAGGAAATGTGGATTCATTAAGAATTGAAGTTTTTCTAAACTTTGGACCAAATTCCGCTTTGAATACTTAGCTTCACTTAACACTAGTCAACACCCAAAATATAATCTTTGACAAACAAATTAACGCAAAGAGTAAAACACCAAGAAGGAGTTGTTGGAATGGAAGGACACTTTCTATGTGTGACTGTAATGTTGATATATTTAAGAGCTTACAATATTAGAACGAAAGGAGGGGTTTGCTTGGAAAAACTATACAATTGAAAGGAAGCTGTAGGACTCTTTTGTGCCATCTCCAGCCTGAATACAATTTGATATACAGTCTCTAGCTTAGATACAATATTAGAAACAGCCCCTAGCCTCTAATACGACCTAGATACAACCTCTAGCCTGGATACAATATAAGGTACAGCCTGTAGTCTGGATACAAGATGAGATACAACCTCTAGCCTGGATACACGATGATATACGGCCTGTAGCCTGGATACAAACTGAGATACGGCCTCTAGCCTGGATACAAGATGAGATACGACCTCTAGCCTGGATATAAGATGAGATATGAGGATCCTGCACATTCATAGGTTTCCAAAGTTAGCATCCCAGCTGGCTCAATAAATGCTTGATTGGTGTTAAATTAGATCCACCACACAACATCTAGGACAATTACCATTCTTCAGTCTGGCAGTTAAGGGAGCATGTCCATTCTGTTGCAGCTCTCTCCCTGTAACTGCCAGTTTCTAATAGGTGGCAGTTAGAGATTTAAACTGAGCAAATTCGTCCAGGTCAGTGAGACGGACAAAAGAATACGGAAAAGAAGAAACAGCAGGTGGCGCTATACAGATATATTTTATTGAATAGCACACTGGCTGTTCCAACTTCTTAATTATATACAATTACAAAGGTATTCAGATACAGGTGCTCGTTTGACAAAATATACAATATGCTTTGTGACACAAAGTCCTCTCTGAGAGCAAATGGATGAGGTGAGTATGCATTGTTTTACTGCCATTCAGGAAAAATTGATTCATTACCATGAAGCACGAGGAAATTTGGCTTTGTGTAATTTTTCCTTAACACTAATGGAGAACACTCATTGGGTCCTTAGGAGAGAAAAAAGTGTAGTACCCCAGAGTGGGCACTACCATTCCTACACCCTGCTACTGTCTCTAATAGCTAACAAATAATGTCATCTGTATTTGATTCCAGCTCCTTTATTATACCTTAATAATATTGCTATGTAACTATTATATATTGTATTTCATGCACTGTGCCTGGTTCTCCAGCAGGTGAAAGTGGATCTGGCAGAGATATTAGAATGCAACCTACCATTCCATTTTCCCCCCTTTTGGGCAGAAGTGGGTGAGTCATGCTTCCTACCAAGGGTGGGGTTGCAGAACGCTATAGTTAGTTGAGAGTGAAATTGAGAGTTCGAAGGAAATAAGAAGCACCCTGACTCCTTACAGTTTAAAGACAGAGAGTATTATAAGGAGGTCAACAACCAAAGAAACCCCTCTTAAATGTACCAGAACTGACAGAAAGTCCAGTAACCAGACCAAAGCCAGAGTCTAGCACAACACAGAAAGATAAAGCAAGGTATCGAAGTTTGCCTGTCAGTTTACCCCAAAACCTGCTGGAGCCAAGAGAAAGATCACTTATTGTCTGGATTCAAGTTTATTCAAGTAAAGCTGTTAAACTTTTACCAAGTCTGGACTCTAATTCCACCAACTATCAAACTCCCTTTTAATGCTGCAGAGCCTAACCCTGGGGAACCACAGTATCCAAGTAGGAGCACCGTGACCTAACTAATAAGACCTCATCACCACTTGGCATTCCTGAAAACCTGGGACACAATCGACCCTAGGGGGCGGTGCACTTCAAAAGTTGTAAGCAATTTTGTCAGTATTTTTGAGACTGAGCTTTATACACTCAGTATTTCGCCCTATAAAGTCTGGAAATGCTTCATAGCTATGTGTATGGACCCTAAGGCTGCAAAAACAGCAAAACAAATAATTATTGTTGATAACGTCTGCACACTGGAGATCTCACCTTCCATGCGTCCTTTGCATGTTGGATGGTAAATAATTTGGGATGTTCTGGTCTTTTATGTGAGTAGATCAGATGATGTAAGGCATAAGCCACAATATACACTGCAGAGTACACACTGAATGTGTAACGGAAATTCTCCACATTATACATAGAGCGATTCACATTACCTAGAACATCTCTTTCATTGCATGGTCTATAAGATGAAGACTGTCCAAAACTGCAAGAAAGATAATCATACCATATATCAAACATCAGCTCAACCTCCGGATATTTTAGAGGACCGGCTGTGAGTAAGTATTCTCGTAATCCTGGAATTCTTCCATTTTGAAGATTGAGCTTAAAAGAGATATCCATTGTGGTTAATGTGATTAATTCTTTAGGAAAAATAAGTGAGAGTATGATTACAACTCTTCTAGGATTGAGGGCATCCGATAATAATGTGTCCAATGATAATAAGCCATATGAGCTACCAACAAATATGATCACATGGCAGTAAATCTTCTGTATTTGATATAACACCTTCCTGTAGACTGTAGGGCTTTTGAAATGAGCAAGATCTTTCACAGATTCTCTATAAGCTATGCAGACCCCGCTCCGTATTATTACATTGTAGAGCTCCATGCTGGTTCGTTGGCTGCTCTCATCATCTTCTGTCACCATCCCCACCCAGCTCCATCCAAAATGCTTCAGTAGGAGGACAGTGGCTTTATACTGAGAGGACCCATCAGGAACTGTGCGGTAGAAATAGGGGAACAGGAGCTTGTTGTTAAATGCAGGATCCATCGCTCCATAGCTGATCTGTGGAGGAATAAAATTAGACACCATGAAGTGGAAATTTTAATTTGCATTATACAAACAAAATCTAAGTTATATTTAGTAAACCTAATTACCCGATCAACTGCGGCTCCATTAAAACTTTTCATTGCTGAGGCCATGCAGTTGGGCAAAAGGGGGACTAGATTGTTCCGGTCTAGGCTAGAGCTAAGAACAGAACTGGTATAACTTTTATTACCCAGTGATTAAGTGTTTTTGGCTGAAATACTTCTTTAACCCCTTAAATAGGTTTTCCATGATGACCATGCTTTGAACAGATGCTCATATAGTTGCTTACCTTAAGTACATCTTCCCCTTTCTTTATTTTGTTTACAATCTTGGTCAACAAATCACTGTGTAAATAAATGGCTCTGCATATTAGCACTTCCTGTCGCTGTATCTTACCAAACATATGATGCCCTTCTCCTTTCTCTGCCACAGCTCCAGCACCACCACCAAAAAACCATGTCCAGCTAGATTATAGCTCCTCCCACCCAGCTATTTACATAGACACTCCCCTATCATTGATCCTGTTGCTGCTTTGATATACCCAAGGACATGACATCACAGAAAATAAGAAAGAGCTGCATGGTCATGTGACCACAACCCAGAACGGAATATAGAAGCAGTAAAGGTAAAAGAACTAGAATATAAAATTACAGCTACCTCCATAAATCATTATTTTTAAGGAAGTTGATGCAAACCCTATAAAGAAGTGACATACTGTTTTTTGTTTTTTTCATATTTAAATTTCAAAAGCCATAACTTTTTTATTTTTCCATAGATGTAGAAGGGCCTATTTTATGAAGAACGAGTTGTGTTTTTTATTGACTGCATTTTGTGGTACATATCATGTACGGTATAACTTTATACATTTCTTTAGGTGATGGTGTGATAAAACACAGCAATTCCAACTTGCTTTTTGGGTTCTTTTTTATAGCATTTACCATCTTATCAGTGACATGATAACTTTGTAACCTGATAACTCATATTCTGTGGGTCAGTACAATTTCATTATTGAAAAATTCATATAGTTTTTTAAAGTTTACTACGAGGAGTGTTCAGCAAGTTATCTACCTGAATATGAAAACAAAATGTTCTGGGAAAATTGAACTTGAACTGCTTTTTTTCCATTTATATTTTATTGATTTTTTATTTTTTTTACAAACAATATGCATATAACATATATGTTGTAGATGGTCATACAAATCAGACCATTGAACTGGTTACAAAGCAATGAAAAACAATAAAAGGTTTTAAACCAAACCGTAGTGTGTAAAACTGTAGGTGTGTGATACCAAAACATTAGGATTTTAATTTGGTTCTCTATGTAAGTTATGGAAGAGGAGCTAGTATGTGCCCTTCTCCAGATGGTCCTCCAGGTCTCTGGGGAGTTCCCTTTGCAACCATTCCTCCCATTTCAACATATAAAGGTGTTTAAATCCTGCAGGGTAATCAAAGGATATCAATATCTGATAAATATCAGATATTAGGCCCTTGGAAGAGGGACTCTGCGTACAGAGGCGTTCAAACAGGGAGAGAGTAGGGACCGTCAGCGATCCCAGAATACCCTTACAATAATGAAGTATTTTTTGAAATTGGAACTTCAAAGTACTAGGTAGTGAAAATTTAGCTTCAAGCTCTTCGAATGAAAGAACCTTCCCTGAAACCTGATCCTTAAGGTTGACAAGGCAGTATAGTCCGACCCCCCGACCATGGTCTCACTATGACTGCCTCAGAGCTACCTAGTAGAAGGGGGGTAAATAGGAATAAAGAGAGAGGAGAATGAAGTGTGGCTCAGTTATACCTTACCCTAGCTCTAAACCAAGTTTCTCTAGTAAAGCCCATAGTGTTAAGAAGGTTAGAAGAAGGGATGGGAGCAGGTGGGCCCCATACAAAGGTCCCTAGGTGAGTCGGTGCCAGTCAGAGCCTCTCGATCTCGGTCCACCGGTTATAGGAATGGAACGTCGACCAGGAAGTAAGCTGTCTTAGATGAGCAGCTAAATAGTAGTTAGTGATATTTGAAAGAGCTTGTCCCCCACTCATGACTGGAGCCATCAAAATCTGTTTTGAAATCCTATGTCGTTTATAGTTCAATAGTTATATTGGAGCAGTTCTCAAAGGCGGGACCCGCACCTAACTGACATAGATAGCATATCTTACCAGGGTTTGCTGATGCCTAATGCAGAGTACTTACAAGTGTCACGGCGAGCCAGCGACGCGCCTCATCCTTACTGCGCCGTCAGTCTCCCATGTCTAACTCTGAACAAGTCATTTCTCCTAGAAACCAGGATACTGGAGGACCCAGCGATGCGTGCTTCCCAAGCACGGCCAGCTTCCTCCATCCCCTGGACAACAAGCAGCAGGGGAGCTGAGCACCGACGCCCATTAGTCAGTGCTCATGTGTTTTTAGTTTCTGAGTTGGGTCACGTGACGCTGGCCACGGCACATGACCCATCCTCTGGGCCCATTTTAGCAGGCAGCCTACTGGCCACAGGTTGCCTGTGCTTAGTCTTTTCCAGCCATGCTAGTGGTGTTTCGTGAGTTTTCGTTTCAGCGTTTTTTGGACTTCGGCTTTTGGACTTTGGACTTCGCCTTCTGCTTTCTCCCTGGTATTTGACGTGACCTCCTGATACGACCCTTGGCTAGTCTGACCCTTCTTTATTGTGCGTGTTCTGTCTGTGTTAGTTATTCCCTTTGTCTACCCTTCCCTTTATGCCCCTGCACTTACATAGGTCAGGGCCTGTCGACCAGTTACGCGCCGTTATTTAGGACGGGCCGTGTAAGTAGGCAGGGTCAGCGGTTGGGGCTACAGACAGGGATCACTACTTTCCCTCCCTTCGTGACAACAAGTTTATTTAACACATTACCTAGAGGATATCTATATATAAACTGTGAAACAACATTTAAAAATGCATTTTATCATTACTTGTGGATATCCGTAGATCCTGATTATCTCAGCTATGGACAGACTGGAGGAGGACGCCAAGTGTCCAATAAAAGCCACCACTTTGTTCTTTTCATCACAGCTGTAGTTGGGGACGGCTTCTTCTCGTCCTGACAGTATACTCAGTACACTCTGTACAGCTTTATGTCTCTAATATACCGGAGTCATAGATCTTGTATCCCAGAGTGATATTAGGTAAGAGGTCAGATCTTCTGTTTATTTCTTCTATGGTGAACATGAAGACCAGGAGATGTCTCACTAAATGAAGAGATTTACTGAAAAGATTTTACAAAAAGTCCATAAATTGTAAAAGTTACTTATGTTATGCCAGTACTGAAATGTTTAAACTAAATCATCAGAAGACTAAACTCCCTTTATATGAAGAGTATGTTCTGGCTGCTAGAGATGAGTAGATCTTTTTGGCAAAAACAACACATAAAAATATTTATTGATTATTGATTTTTGTGTTCACTATTGATGTTGTACCTTCTGCCATTAGACCGCTCAGATCAGGTTACAGACTGCTTTGCCCACATTCCAAAAGTACCTTTATTAGTGCTGTCCCTCGCTGAGATCTTCCAAAAAAAAGACTTTTTAAACTTATGCTAATGAGATCCTGCAAGTGCCCAGGGTCTATGTTACTGCAGCAAGAGCCCAGGCCCCTGGGCCATGTGCCCAGAAAAACACACCTCTTTCACCCCTCTGGCCCGCCCTCATATCCTATTATTACCTCCTGCTCTGCCTCTCAGATCTTGTGCCTGCACCGCATCAGAGGACTGCAGTGAAGCAAGAGAAGTGTGGGGAAGATAAGAAGGAGGCCAGCCCCGGCTAAACTCACTGAATTCTTTAGTAAAGTGGCGACCCCGGACTCAGGCCTAGTGCATGCCTTGCAGCCCGTGCTTCCAGTCTTTCCTGCATCTTCGTCCAGTACACACTCAGGTTGTGGGACTGATAACCGTCTAGTCCTGACCCCGCATCCAGTCACTGAAGGTATGCTACGCTCACTCCTAGACTCCCTGAGGGTGTCCCTCAAATATGGCATGTGAGGGATGCTATAGGAAATGAGGCAGGCCTCCATGGTGTTCCAGAGGCGGTGGGGCTTGATGAGTTAGAGCTTCTATTGAAGGACATACTAAAGACAGCACTATCTTCAGCTTCGGATATGGATGTCACTATCGACAGCATCCACAGAATCCCCAATGGGTCTGGGCCCATCAACACCCAGGGAAATCTTGACCCGAGTACACTTTCTTCAGACCAAAGAGGCCTTTCTGCGTGCTCTACGCCAAAACCCTACACCAGTGGATATTTTCTGAGGAATCCTCTGTTTTCCCCCTGATCTATCTGCATCCACTCTGGCTAAGCGCCAGGAATTTGCAGAAACCACCAAGATTCTACGAGACCACCATGATGGGAAACATCCATAGAGACATGTTATCAGCCACTATAGTTACACTATCTAAACCAGGAAAGATGCCAAACCACCTGGCCAATTTTTAACCCATCTCGTTGCTAAATGTGGACTTGAATCTTTTCAAGTCACTAGTTACTAGCAACTAGATTACACAGAGTTTTGCCTAAATTAATATCAGAAGACCAGGTGTGCTTTGTCCCAAGCGATAATGTAGAGGTAGCAGCAGACCATGCGGCTACTATGGGGCCCAGGGCAAGAGGGGGCCCAGTCTTAGTTGGGATCATCTCCTCTTCTACTGGAGGTGAAAACTTGGTCACGACTCTACTCTCTAAAGGAACAACTTTAGTAAATAGCAAAATGGCAGTGGAAATATGGCCCAAGGGTCATTGAAAAGGGTTTAGGCAGAAACCCCTTTGTCCTGTTTGCTATGGGGCCCTTACTTCTCTATGTACGCCACTGGATGTATGAGCTGGTTTTCGCTCCCTCCTAGCAATCCAGGATAAGAGCACAAAGCCACTGGCGGATGTGGCTCTCTAGCGCCCACGCCACTCCTCTACCGGTCGCCTTATTATAACAGAATACTTAAGGGCTCGGTTACCTGGTATAGGCCCTCTTTGTGGATCGCCCTCTTTGCTATCACAAATATATAGGCAAAGTATCCAAGTTTCATGTCTTATACTGTACATGTAAATGTGACAATGCCATGTATCATGTTTTCCTTTATTATTACTTTGCTTCTTTCCTTTCTTTCTCTCTTTCTTTCTTTCTTACCTCTCAATATGTACATTATGCTTGAAAATCAATAAAAAGACAAAAAAAAAGAAGTAGAGAATACTTACTGGAAGCACTTAATTAAAGGGATATTATCTCTGAAACAATTATAGTCATGATGAATTGACAAACTACTGAGTTCTATTATCCCTCCTATTGTGAAATCTGCCAGGTTTGCAGTGAACTCAACATCATCAATCAACTCCAGACTGCAGGGAGAATCCCCGGAATATACACTGGTGGCAATAATGAGCATCAGGAGTCTTAGGAAGACATGTCTGATCATATTTTACCTGCCAGAAGAGAATGGTCTGATTATTTAGGTGCAGACAGTTTTCTTTTTTTTTTCATTTGGGGCAGAATTGGAAAAAAGCGCAGTTCCACAATTGTTTCTTTGGTTTCATTTTTACAGTGTTCAGCGTGAGGTAACTACCACCTCTTTCTATTCTCTGGGTCAGTACGATTACAGCAATAACACATTTCTATATTTTTCTGGTATTTTAACACAAAACAACCAACAAAATGTCAACTTGGCCATTATCATTGGTATTAGTATGAACATTTTCAGACACAGTTATTTGAATTATTAATTCCCTTTTTTTATATTTTTGCAAACCTTTTTTCTTTTACTTTTTTTTCTTTTCTTTAGTGCCATATCCAGGGGGGTGAAAATGTAATTATTAAATTGTTCATACCATAGACTGCAATGGTTCACCTGTACCCATCTATGTTAAAATTGCTATGCTAGCTCCTATGACCACATCACAGGGGTGCTCGGTCAGCAAGATCAATCTACTCTCAGTAAGAGCTCATGCACACGAACGTGTGCCGGCCGTGCCCGTGCTGCGGGCCGCATACGGCGGGTCCGCAA